>JAAAYG020056579.1:0-42771 GCA_009936455.2 Tomocerus minor
ATTCTGTTTGGAATGTTACCAACCAATCTGGCATTAGTCTAGCTAAAGAGCTCGTATCACCCTATTCTACTAAGAAATTAACGCTCTTTCACATGACGTAAACTTTGTTGCAATAGCTTTGCTACTTTTTGAGTTAATAATAGAGAAAGTGAGAGAAAATTTTTGGTGAGTTCATTCTGGACCACCCTGTATATATATTTGTACATACATTTCTATGCATAATAAACCTACTTAGTGTTAGTTTTAGCTACCTTTAATTCGTTTACCTTTTATGTTAGACACATTTGAATATAAATAGGCATAGCTTCCCTAAAGACAATTCATTGATTGCCATTGTCTTAATTTCGTACTTAACAGAACATGATCACACACTAAGGCATCGTATAAGGCAGAGATTCACAAGTACTGTGTAATGTTTTGTTCCACGTTCAACCCCTAGTACTAAGTAGTACTCAGTTATTCACATCTTATCTCACACTTGAACTTCAATCCATTAAAATTATACACATTCATAGTTTGACTGTGTCAAATTAGTCAAAGGAAAACAACAAAGATTCCAACATTTCCATTTAAACTTAACTTTATACACTTTGTATACCGTCATGCATCTCTTTTTCTTCGTCGGCTAATCTTCTCCTTACACTTAAATTGGCAAATCTAGCAGTCTTCGAAGAGTTGCTAATTTCAACATTTATTTAGCATCCCGCCCACAAAATGCTCTCTTCCAAGTCAGCAGAGTTTTTCTACTCCACACCCACACAACAAGAGCAGATCCAAAACCCAAATTGGAAATATACCTGTTTCACATAAACAAAAATGCAGGTCAGAGATGTTCATTTCCATTAGGAGTGACAGATAAAAGTAAAGAAAGGGAAATCTCACCGAACAAGCAAAACCACAAACAACATCTGATTGTTTCTACGGGAAGTGCGCAAGTATGTCGACAAAACACCTGATGACGAAGTAGGCGTTGAAATGTAATATAGAGAGCCTAAGAACACAGCAGCTGGCACGGTGTACAGAATGGAAAAGACGCCGATTCGAGCCTACAAACGTCAAGGAATCAATTAAATTGATATATTTATTAATGAACAATTCGAAACGAAAAGTAATTAGTTTCATTGTAAATATTACCATTAGAATTTCCAATCTTGCTGCTCCTGCTCTTACAATAGCGCTGTTTAAATCATGATGTTGGTCCCAGAGTAAAGATCTTTGTCCTGCTCCGGCTGCAGATATCATATCGCTTCCGGAAGTCACCGTTGAAGATCTCTTAATTTCCCTGCGAATTCGGAACAAAGCCAAGAACCCCAAAATAAAAAACAATGTCCCAATTGAGATCAGTACTGCCAGAGGGATGAACCTGTTGAAACAAAAGACATTTTCATAAATCAGCAGCTCATCACTTCCGTGGTGAATGAACCATGTAATTCCATATAACATTATTCTCAAGCATGTGAACTGTCTTTGATGACACCATAATTGTACTTGTATTACAGTAAGTTTACATTTATCATCAGAAAATCAACATAATACATCAGTAAGACATGACATGCACTTACATGTAGTAGAGAAGTTCGGGGGATCGTTGAAGACCCAATGAGCAAGGGCCAGCCAGTGGATCTCCTTCCACATACCCCAGAGCCACAGTTGCCATTGTGAGAAAAGCCGAGATACCCCACGCTCCCAAATGAAAGTACAATGAATAAGCGGCAATAGCCTCGCCGCCCCATTTAAGACCGGCAGACAGATACCATGTCAAGGAAAGTAAAACCCACCTTTAGATAAAATATGGCAATTTTAGACATATATTTCAAGTAGGATTAGCAAAATTTGAATGATGATAAGATTAGGATTTCTCATACCATATGTGAGATGCAAATGTGCAAAAGTAGGTAAACATAAACAGAAGAGTACAAGGCGCAGATCCTGGTCCGAAAACAATGAATCCATCTGAGCAGTTTATTTCACTCCGCCACGTTGCCTGTTAACCAGTCATAATAAAACCATTCATGTTCCACTGTCAACATTTAGAATGTAATTTTCATACTAAAGATAAGCAATATTTTAACATTTGCTTTGAAAGGAAAAGGATGCCGATATTTACATAACATTTTGTTATCATTTGTTTGCTTACCCCGACTATGTAGCATATCGCAAGAGCAGAGTAACAAACCGCTAAATGAACAATTGCTCTCTCTGGATACTGGAAACGACTGGGATCCAAAACGGCTGTGATGATCGTAAATAACGATGAAACAAGTGTACTTGCACCAACTACACATACGACAATAGCTGCCCACTGCTTCTGCTGTGCAGAAAATATTGAGCAAGGAGGTCCACAATCATGTAGTTCATTTCCCACAGAATGATCAGGCACATGCCAATCCCCCGGACACTGAAGATCCTTTGCTGCATCTAAATATTCCATAAAATTGTCATTGGATTAATGAGAATGCTTACACACGTTACACAGAATTTTAAGAATTATTTTAAGAAATATTTCAACGATAGTTCAAACTCCCACTCACCAGCTACATGTACTGGAGGAGCTTTTGGAAACTTTGTGTCAAAACCTGTTCCAGGCTTCCACGGCGAGAAATGATCGGATGAATTAAATCCTGCTCCTGGATTTACTCCTGACGCTAGGTCATGATTTTGTCCTAACGATATATCTCCATTTACGCAGAGTTCATGATTTGGAGGAAAACGAGAACAGTCCAAATTTTCAGGCCATGGAAAGCCAAACGTAAGCATCACATGTTCGCAGCCTGTACGAGCTGTTTCGCAAAGAGATCGACAAGGAGGCAAAGCCTGTAAAGATAAATAATCCAATTCATGCATATGTCAAAACAACTCAATATATCTGAGCAAATGTCAATGTATTTTCTGAAAACGTTATCTAGGGACAATTATTTCAAATAGTGGCATTGTATCATATAGAAGTATCAAGACGATGAAGGGATTGCAATTTAAGAACAGTTATGCTGCGTACATTCACACAGTACGAGAACTGCGAAATTGCAACACAAGAACCGTAATTAATAATAAAATAGACAACCCTAAGACCTCAGTCAGTTAGTCATTTTATTTTTCATGTCTGTTTCAAGTGCCATATAATGAACAACCGTGGGAACATAGAAAGTAACAGTGAGGCTGAGTAATAATGAGAATGAGAAAAGACTAATACCTACGTTTGACAACAGTACATATCATTTTAGTTGCATGAAGTGCAATCTAACTTTAGAAATGCGAATAATTGTTTCACTAATAAATTTCACTGGGTAGTATAACAATATTTTGGTCTGCTATGATAGTTGAAAGTTGAATATGTAAATGAGAACTACCCTGTGCTGCATTAACTTACATTAGCATGCATAATGCAATGAGTAATTAAACTCGTAAAATTAGAGCCAAATTTTAATAGAAAAGACATAAATAAAGCTTTAATGGATCAGAGAGAAAGAAATATGTGGGTACCTCTTGTAAGATATTGCAGACCGGAGCAAACAAGGCACACAAGAAAATTTTCAGAGCTGGACTGCATTGTACCTGAATGACATAAAAGCAAAGATATCAAAATTAGCATATATTTTGGCAATAGGACAATCATGCTGACTGTTTTACATATCAAAACAATTGAGGGAAATGTCTTGAGCAAACACAATAAATGTCAGGCATTTGTAGGTGTGAAAAATTAGCATGTTGTGTAGATTAGGAATATGTAAAATATGTAAAAAATGTGCTCGAACCTTGACGAGAGCGTAGTATTGATGAACTTCGTAGCCTGCTTCTTCTTGTGTGGCGTGACCCATCAAATTAGGAAGAAATGTTTCGTTATAAGGCATATCTTTGCACATAGGTATAGTGATTGTCTCACATCTTCCTTGGGTTTTCGGACTGGCCGAATCATGACCAAAATCCAACTCTGACTGCAATCCTGAAGAACCTGCCACCCTTGCTGAGATCACATTAGATGTCAACCAAGTGATGACGATAAGGATCACCACAAAGATTTGTGACGTCCGTAAAAGGCAATAGAAATTTCCCATTTCTTGTCTTTCTTGCTTTATGTACTACTTTGCATTAGGTCCCCCAACCGCTTTCAAACTCCAATATTCCTTTTCTAATGAAAATTTTTCTCTTCTGTAGCGTGCTCTTCATTTTCATCATTAACTCGGCAAGATTCCATGTTCCTATTCTTCGCCCAGTTAGTCGGCTCTAATAAAACTTGTTGTTTACTCTGGTGCCGTGCCTTATGGACGATGGTTTACTGTTCGCTGAAACGACAACATGTAATCAATATTCAATATTGGATGTACATATATTATGCATGATAAAATTTGACGTTCATGATCCTCTCCTTTCCAAACACCTGATAAATGCTAATGCTTGTGTATACTTGCTATAAACAAGATGACAAAACACTACGATATAAAAGATAGCATAAAAAACACGTCACGCTTTTAAAATGTTCTTTCAGCTAGCTGTGCTCAAATACTTTCCCCTGTCACTAAATAACAACCAGCACACGACAAAATATTTTTCCTACTTTCAGGGCACAAAGAATGTGAAACCACACGCGCAACTACCTACAAAGGAAAATAATAAAAATGCTCCGAGAATTATGCCTTGCATTTTTTATTCCTTGCGTAAAAATTGAAGTAGATAGGCCTTTTCAAACTCTGACTTACATAAAAGAATTAAATGCATTTACTGTGTCTCAATTTCTCAATCATCGTGTTCTTCTTTTAATTAGACGCTGATACTTCCGCTTTTAATTATTTGCGGATTTTTGGTCTTGGAAATAGCTATCATAAAATATTTTAAATCTTGGGTTTTCCACTTTCTTGAATTAAGTCGATAATAGATAGAAACAAACATTCCAAAGATTCTTTAGTTTGCTAGTTGAAGGCGACTTCCGTCGTTACCCTTTCCATAATTTGATGATGTTGATAAAATAAACAACACAATTAAGAATTGTATTGTATACAATACAACGGCTATCTAATAGAGACTAAAGCAAAAAGTAATCTAATTTACATCGTCGGATAATTTGCCAATCGTAATTCGGGTCAGGTGTAGTCATTCAAACTTAATATTTTGGACGAAGTTGGTTCATTATATACTTATTAATTTATGTTCTATAGTTTTTGTGCGATTGATCATTGCTCTGGAACCCTGGATAAATTCTCTACATTTAATAAACTGTTTACTTCAATGTAAAGATAAAAGTTTTCTGAATGATTTGCTGATTTGGTCGGAACTTCTCTCTTTGCTTTGTGAAGAAAGATTAAAAATAATCCAAATGAGTCAAATTACTAGTTCACAAATAGCATTGTTAATTAACTGAACACCTCAGTTGCGTTCCTGAAGCAAGTCCTTCCCCAAAAATTCGTCCTAAATGAAAAATATATCATAATTTCCACACAAGTATTTATTTCACTTACCATGAATCAACACTGCGAATCACAAAGTAATTGCTATTCAACTCCAATTTCCATCCGTCATCTTTAACATCAATTTCCAAGTTAGGTGCTATGAGAATCCTACATATAAATATATTAATATTAAACATAGGTCATAGGTTTACTTCTTCAGTAGGTAGTTCAAGGCAGTAAAAATTTACTACCTCATCAAAAGTCGTTTATAAACATTCCTTTGAAAACAAAGTGCAATAAATAAATAACTATTTTACCTAGATTTTCTATCTACTTTCCACTTATTATGACGTGTTATCCTCAAGTGTTTAATTTGTTAGCAACCACACTCACACTACTTAGCCGACGCAGGATATCCTGCCAAGTTGTCATAAATGTGACAGTTCCACTACATCCAAGGGCACTAATTAACCGATCTCAATTCAAGTGCATATCAAAATTAAATATTGAATTCATTCAAATTGAGTTAAGTGTTGTATGTAGAGTGTAGCACAAAAGAACGCAACGGTGACACTACGTACAATAAATGTACCTACAGGTATGTAGGTGACTGTACGTAAACAAATAACAAAGGCACTTAAAATGTTTACAAAGGGCACTTTATAATTCTTGTGCTGTTTCGTTTATCGATAGGTGCGATAAATTCCCTTTAAAATTGTTAACTTAAGTGGTTTTTTAGAAGAATGTTTTCCCGTAGAAATCAGAAATCAAAATACAATTAAGCACGTCACATTAGATAAAGGAGTAAGGGAGAAAACTACAAACTCCAGCCATTCAGCCAGACCCAAAATTCAACTGCCTATAAACCTGTAGCACTGCGACTGCACTCTGCGGGCCTCTGAACTGCAATAGGTATGCAGTGGATAGTTAATAAGGTGGCTATATACATGCTAACATATATATAACCAGTAACTTAAACGAGTACCTATGCTCATCTCCACTTATCATTACCATTGCCTTAGTTTAACTTTAGTTCAGCTTGCTCCTAGTAGCTTTGCAAGAAATGGACTCTCTCCGTATCTTTATAAGTGTACATGTAAAATTCACATACATCCATTTCCATGCTCCGTCTCTACACTGTACACTCACACAGCCCTCGTTTATAAGTTAACTCTAGCTGTAGGCTATGTAGTTGTAGCTGTTGTGTTAGGTTATAAAGAAGATGGGTTAAAAATGCAAAGTTACTTACAAGTTACAGGTAATAGACGGAGCTATAGATAAGAGACAAAAGGTGGGCGCTCAAAGAACTTAAGTTCTACAGAGTCGGATTCGCTCCTTAGGATTCCAAAATGCATAATTAAATACAGTCCATTCTTTTATAGAAAGAATAAGGAAAATAGTTTTTGGGATTATCTTAACATAGAGATACATACATTTACATTACAAGTATTGTGGGTTAAGAATTTATGGGAAATCAAAAATAATCTGGGTTTATGGCCAATGCATGCTCTGACTCGTTTTCATTACTGCTTGCATAATGTGTTACTCAGCTTTTTATCCTGCACATACTTACTATTTGTTGAACAGCATAATTCTACATGTATTTAAGTTTGAAATTCTTTGTGTATTGATCTGCATTAAGAGGTTGTCTTTAATATATTCCATAATCTTCCCATTGCTGTCATTGTGGATTTACTTTAAGCTTTAATATTTCATTTATTTTATGGGGGCCATTTTTGGACTCTTAAACTATGAAACAGTATGCATAAATTAAAAAAGTAATGGCCGAAGAGAAGGATATTGCTGCTCTAGACTGATGTTTAGCATTAGGTAGAATGGTTATAGTTGTAATGCAACTATATATTTTACACCTCACTAGTCTAGTAAAGCTGTTAAGAATAAGTTGTGCTTAAGACTGACGAGGGTTTGGTAGGACAGGTGAAATGTATACAACAAAATCAAGAAAAACGGCATTTATTATCCCTCGGGCACTTCATTCTGCCATCACAGTCATGCGTAAGTTAAAGAATACACACATAAGAAGTTCTTAGCTAATAAATATTTACCTCCCTCTATAATGATAAGGATAATAATATACTTGGGTTATACTAAGGCTATTCATTTGATAGGTGAGTGACTGTTTCTACTTAACGATAACACCTTTGCTTACCAAGAAACAGCTTAAGTCTCAAGCAGACCTTAAAATTGTGTAATCCACTTGGTATAAGCACAGAATAAAATATCTTAGGGGATGCATGGCAAAAACTTTAATTTTAATTAGAATATTGTATACGCATAATATATGTCCTTACATTTCACACAGATTGTAAATTAAAAATATTCACTGTTATTGTAGAATTAATTAGAATTCACTCAGTTTCTATATGCATATGATCTTATAAACCCATTACACACACATCTTTTCAAAAGCTGTAAATACCCAAGTGGGATAACGTGTTCTTCTAAGATTTTGCATAAGTTATATTGACAGACACTAAAATATATTTTGCATGTAGTGTAAGATGTTTTCCTAATGAATTTCAGGTAATAATCATATTATGTAGACATGTACATAAACTGTATGCATTTTGTATATGTTGTGAATTGCGTGTACACAGACAGGCAAATTTTTCATCAGTTTAGTCCATCCATCCGAAGGTAGCATGCACGAAGCACGCCTTTATGCAAAATATTCGCACGAAAACTAAAGTAAAGAAAAGGAATAGGACACGGGATGTCTGACTTAATGTTAATGCACTCTGAAATGTGTTTAGTAAAACAAACGTTAATGGTAAATGTCCAAAAGTTGAGGAAGAAAAGGGCTCCTCTCGACATAAAATACGCATAGGTGTGTACGCATGTAGTCGCTTAGGATTAATTACGAAGCGTGAATGTGATAATAGAAATAGAAGGGAAGAGTCAATTGAAGTACAAATGAATTGATTGTGAAAGAAAACAAATACGAACTCCCACTCATACTATTTCATTTATTCAGCCTTTATTATCTGTTTGGAGAGCATCGCAGACAATTAAAAGTGCAAACAATGCTCAGAGATAAAATACATAATAGACAGACAATAGGGATTTGATCGTTGTATGAGAACATAACAAAACCAAAATTGAATTTGTACTAATGCCTACATTCGCATGCCTTATTCGCATTTGCAGTGAAACGTAACCTCTCTTTCTCTTTCTCGTGTGTAGCATGCATTGCATTTACATCGCTATGATTAAAGTTTTCAAGCTGAGCCAAAATGTTTAAGATTTAGAATTCCGGCGAAGCTTTTCTTAAGTACCTACTTGGTTTTAATCTTGCTTTCAGCATTGTGTCCTGCCATATGCATGCACAAGTATTTTTAAAGAAGAATGAGTGAGTGGGATCTCATAAATTGAAAGACTCCGTCTGTGTTGGTGGTCTAAAAGGTGTCGTTTATCTATCTACGGCTTTAAGTGCTCTAATCCTTACTAATTTCCAGATATGAATGCATAGGTATATATTTACATACGATTTGCATATCTCGCCATTCTCTATCGTAATCACAAACAGATATGAGATAGTGTCATACTTATGAATGCCAATTTACTTATAACATTCACTCCACCATGTAGTACAGACTGGTATTATATTATTTCTGTAGCCGCAAGATGACAAATATCAGAAAAATAGTTGTTTAAATTGGTCACAGCTCTAATATCAGCTTTAGAATTGGTCGTATCTGAATGTGTGTTATGTGGTTTTGCCTGTTAGCCTATAATTTCTATAGATTGTGTTGACATTAGGAAATTGCATATGTAGGCAAATAGCATATTTACCAATTTGATATGCAATTTAAAATTGTAATTTGTAAACATAAAAAACTAAATACACAGTGCAGTAATAACGACGTAATGCATAAGAATGATTAATAAGAATGGACAGGTACATAACAATTTATGTAAAACAGTTAGGTATCTGAAAATAAATGCAGCGTTCAATAGTTCTCTTGTGTATTTGAGTAGCTCGGTAGTCGTAATGATTTAATGGAATATTGAAAGCAGTCAAAGTACAAGTGCACATCAATATGCAAGGTTTATTACGAGGGCTTTGTAAATTATATAGGTAATTGAAAGTCAAAAATGAGTTCATGTACAAGTATTCATATATGGTAAAATAAAGGTTTAAATAATATCTGTCAGTTGGGAATAATACAGGAGTGCATTTTTCAAGTTCTGAAGAGCAGATGCGTAGGTAGAGGCAATAGCAAATGAGAAAAGTGCATATCGCATTCAGAAAGGCAGCTACATAATAACGTAATTACTCTTTGAATACATAATTATAATTGCTTTGTTTTTTAGCGTTGGTTATTGGTTAGTGCCTTAACTATATACATTTTCTGTTGCTCCCAAGGTACATTCATAGTACCCTCAGGTGTAATTATCTAGTTTATTACATTAGGATTGATTCTCATTCACATACCTACATGCAATCCCATGGTTGCTCCTCCTGAGACTCTTCAGTGTAGGCAGTAGGATTAACTAAAGTTCAGCGTAATATACCCATGACATAATACATCGGAATATTACACGTTGATTGTAATGGCTATGGAAAACGTCTGTCTTAAAGGCTCATTCCACTATCAAATGGATATCTGAACTCCAATTAGTATGTAGCATCCTTATCTGATGTCCTCGT
The DNA here is from genome assembly GCA_009936455.2 of Tomocerus minor. NCBI lineage: Eukaryota > Metazoa > Arthropoda > Collembola > Entomobryomorpha > Tomoceridae > Tomocerus > Tomocerus minor. The sequence continues at coordinate 10,054 of JAAAYG020056579.1, forward strand.
TTTACAGTGATTAGAAGTGTCAATGTATATATTGAAAAGGAGTAAATGTCTAAGAAAAGTATTAAATTGAACGAAAGGAGTAATAAATTACTATAAAATGAAAAAAAAACTCTTGTTGATATTCGCACGGAGTAATGAAAATCTTCAGCGAGGTGTCGGTGTCACTGTCGCTTGTACTTGACTTGCTCGACGCTCTGCAGCACTTTCCCGTCTCAAACTGGCAGTTCGATTCAGCCGTGGCTTTCCAGGTCGCTAAAATCATAATAATTAACAACAATTGAATCTACATTTTTCTAATAAATTTATTCAGTACAAATTACCTTTTTAGTGGCAAGTCTTGGATCTATACTAATGCTAGTTTTTACAGCTCCACCAGTAGAGGATTTAGATATCAATTGGATTTTCTTGGGTGAATTTATTCGCAAAGAGCACATGCAACAGCATTGCCGATGCTTATCCTTTTCATCTTGATCATTTTCTTTGGCTGTGCCTTCAGCTCCATCCCCTTCGTCCGTGTGATGACCATCTTGCGCTAGAGATTCCACATTCTCTGCAGAATCACCGTTTTCCTTAGAAAATACCATTTGCTTTGTTATTACAAAGAGAATAAATTACAATATGCTTAAGAAACTCTTGAAGACATCAATAGGCTTGTTAGCATTTTTAGAGGAATAATATGATTGAATGCTATATGTATGTACTCTGTACTTATGTGTCTAAAAATGGGATACTATTGTATTTCCTTCGTTCAATACTGAGAACACAATGCCGTCGATGTCGTTTAACGGTAGCAACAGCCAGCACATCTCATTGTGCTCTCTTGCGTTTTTTTGTGGAAAATATTTCCAACACAATGAAATGAACGGGAGTTTCTTTTGCTACTGTGTACTTACACGTGCGATTCGGCTGCAAATATTCTTCAATCCTGCCGATAGAATTTCGTCGACCATATGAAAATTCTCTTTAATTATAACTAGGGCTTCCAACAGGTGTGCTGTTCGCTCAGGGCACAAGTCAAGATGTAGCTCTGTCGAATTCGTTTCCGTCATTCTTGTTCCAAAACTAGATCAACTTCGTTCCAAACTGAAATGTCGGAATGCTGTAAATGAATTTCATGTCTCCTAAAGCACAGCCTCACTTGTCCTTCGTGAATGTGTCTTTTTCAGAACATAAATGTGTCTTTTATAACTTTTCTTAATCCAATCCCATCTCCGGTCCAATCATCTTTTCGTATAATCACAATCTAACCACAATGCAAGGTAAACACGTGAAACTAGTAAATTGATTTTGTGGCTGCATTTCCATTGTTTTCGTGTTCATGTATTTACCTATGTCAGTATATAGCCCGAGATGTATGAAGTAACACAGCAATAACATTTAAATGTGTGTAATGTCATTTTTATGTGATGTCTACCTGCGTATACCCATACGACACGTAGCTGTATAATAGCCTATTAACCAGAGCAAGGATTTGAAAAGTATCATTACTGTTTTACCAACCAATAAAGGCATTACTTTTATTTAGATGTCATCAGTTCGACAGTAAGCTTGAAATTGGAACCGTTCTCTTCGTACTATAAAATTATTAGATTGCCGTCTGTCTGGACTGCAGATCATAATTACATTCTTGAGGTGTACATTCATGGTCCTTCTAGATTAGTATTATATTCTCAATCTCAGCACACTATGTACCTAATACTCACAAAAGTATCATGCATTGTTATTGTTACTTTTATCTATTACATAAGCTTTTTGAGTCCTTTACTAAGACCTATAGACTTGGTGTAAGACAAAACGTAAAAATGTAAATAAACAATAGTAAACAAAGTAAGTAACTAAATATACATGTTAGAATGCCAGTATACTGTGGAGTAACACCAATGAAGAAAGTAATTAAACCATTTTACTATATAGTAATCTAGGTTTCAATATCATTCCATTATTATCTCACTTTGTTCAGATTAATTTATGCATTGTACCTGCTTTCATTTTATTTATAAAAATAATCAATTGCACCATTTGCACCTTCTGTTATGTAATACAGCAGAAGTAATAAAAGTCCCATTGTGTTACTGTTGTAGAAGCTTTCCTCATTTTGCTTGTTAAATGATGAGTGAACAACTAATTATCCCTAACAGAACAAATACTACTTAATATGTATCAGAAATCAGAATCACAATTTACACTTACTTTGCATGCACATACTAATTGTTGACTTTTTGACGACCGGTTACGGAATGAATAGATTTGGACTACTAATTTGCTTTATGAAGTACCCTCTTCTACTAATTGGTTTTAAGTATACCTTGATTAAACAAAAACTAAAATGTAATCTAGGTTAAGTAGACGTTTTTGTACAGAACATTATTTGCTATGAAAAGCCTTATTTTTATTTATTACACCTACAATATTTGTGAATTCACATTGTTATGTTAGTGAAAATCATGTCTTGGACAATTGTAAAAGTTTTGAAATGATACTATTACCTACTCCATTTTTATAAGCAAAACTTGGCCTATAGAAAATCTCTAAGTAATAAGTGACAATAATTGAGAAAAGGCTAAAAAAAGTTGTCAATATTGACTTTTCAAGGTTTACCATTGTGAGACCTGTCGGAAACAACTTTACTAAGTCCTAGTGAACATTTGACAAATTATGTGTTAATACTAGGTTTATGGTCCATGAATGATATATTTAATTACTGTATTCCATTATTGCATAGCGAGCAAAGAGCATTGGAAATGAAGCAACCGAAATTGGCCACGGTGCTACAGTAGTGTGACTCTGGTCACTGAAAACGAAATTAGGCAATTTGGAATTTTGTATGATTTATTTATACACAATGATTAGGTGGTGATTGAAGTAGTCAGTCGTCATTTACTCTGTCTACGGGAATCATGTACGCAATTGTGTATGATCATGAGTTGAGTAGAGTAGACCACATAAATATGTGACAAAACAAATATTGTGAGTGAGTTAGCAAGAGCTAAACCGCAAGGACAATTACACACGCAAGCAATTTACGAAAACAAACAAACTATCTGTACATTCTGCTGATATCATTATTTATTTCCTTTTCACTGCTTCGGTGCACCATCTCTACTGTCAGCTTCCTTCGCTTTGCCATTAGAAAACGTAAAAAAGGGACTATACACTATCATTAGACAAATTACAATGTCCGTCTCATTGTCTTAAATCTCACACACAATTTATTGCCTGAAGTCTCTATCCAATCCCACTCTCACTTAGCTCAACAAGTGTAATTTATGGAAGCCAATACTAATGCACACACTCACACTCACAGCATGCATACTCTTTCATGTCTCCAAGTTTTTATTATCTTTCTTGCTTTCTGCAGAACACATATCCTGTGTTAGGATTATGATATGATATGATGCTTGTTACAGAATGAACTGTCTAAAATATTATAAGCGCATTAGCTCTTGGGCTGTAAATTCTAACATATATTAATGTTTGAAGAAACATTCCAAAAATATTTAGAGCAGTGTCATTAAATTATCGTTATTTTTTAGAGTAGAAAACGGACGAATATTAAACTTTTACATGCATAACCGAAGTTTAGGACTAGTTTGCTAGTTTAATTCCTTTTGCTGTGTTCTTTAATTATCTCTTGAGTCCGTAATTTCTGAAAAAACTGAGGTGTATGTTCATAAACAGAAATTCCGTAAGGATAAAATGGATAAGTATGAGTAGGTACTTTAAGTTTGATTATGTGAGTGTGTAAAAATATCTACTCTCACAGAAACTAACACCAAGAGCGAACTACTTCATCGTAGATGTCCATTTATTTTTATCTAATCTTTATTCTTGAGCATATTATTAATGTTATTTATTAAGTCTAGTTTTAATCTTTACAGTAATTATGTTCCGCTCATGATGTCCATGTCACAGAGTCAAGTATGCTGAATCAAACTCACAGAGCAAAATTTAAGCAGAGAACTTGCATGAATGACCATTACAGTTTCTATTGCTAAGGCACGTACAAATTCGTATCAGACATAGCACTGTTGATGGTTGTTTTCCATTTTGCTACTTGAATTGAATTTATCTACATTTCAGTCATAGGTCATCATATGCATGGGAGCAATTAAAGAGTCAGCAAGGTAATAAATTGCGGTAATAATATTTAATGTGGTCAGAATAAATATGTGAACCTATGAGTTACATGGCCATTATTTCATTGTACTAACTACATGATTATAATTTGTCTACAAATACATACCATTTAACTATGATAAAATTATGGATTCATTTCACCAGTTAGTGTCTCTTCTCTATCCTTCAGCGATAATGTGGTGGCACAGTCAACACGCAGTCATGTAATAATTTTCTCGAAGCAGACACAAAATTATAAGTGTAGCTAGGTTGTAAGTGTGAGAGGTTTTCTTAGACACAGGGCATTTGGGAGGGCATATCGCACGCATTTTCACAAGCACTATTTACTTGGTTTAATTAAATCTTTGAATTTTCTCATCCAAAAGTAGTTAAAACCGTTAATAGCTGTTAGGCAAGTCAGGTAGCTTACGATTTTTAGCTCGCCTTGTATTACTTTACTCCCACAATCAGATTAGCAGTACTTGTATTTAAGAATATGCTCTAAATCCTATCTTTGAAAGCATACTCGTGCTTGCCACGTCTCTTCTTCATTAGCCATTAATCCTTTAATAAGAAAATCTTGCAGTATTATTACATAATACCAGGTACTTGTGTTTATACAGAAGCAAAAGTAAACATTCTGTGCATTTCGTTCTGTATTTCATGTTATTATAACTGCAATGAATAGATGCAGATGTTGCATAATACCTTTCCGTCTATTACCAAGAACTATGAAAATGAGTCTGATGTCCTGTCTTGCATTCTCAATCCCTGTTTTCGCCAGAGTTTTAAAGAATTTCGAATGCACTAGCTGAAAAGTATGCAATAGGGAAATAAGGAACCAACTCAGTACAAATCTTATGCATTATTGTAAGGAGCATGTTTATGTTCAAAATGCACAGTTGTAAAAACAATTCCCTAGTCACTAAAATGAAGGAAAGAGATGATTGAGAAATAATGAGACAACGAAAGAAAGACTAAGTCACATTTTTCTTGGGTTTAATGCTGTATACTTAGCTACTGATTATTCATATAGGTACGTATGAATTTTACACATACATTACAAAGAGCGAGTAAATAACAGGACAATGTTTCTCAATAGCCATCATTCACAACAACTATTTTAAAGGCACAATTTGGATTTTAGCAAGATCTGATATACTTGATGAAACGCTAAGAGATGGATAAAGGGACCCATACAACTCATTACCAGTATAATAAGTAGTATCCAGATTTCACATAATTCGCAGACATTCAACACAATTGTAAATTGTAACAACGCTAATCAGATGAATACATCTAACTAAAGGAAATTCGTTACACTGTTAATAATTTCTTCAATTTGTCCGTTTATGTTTAAGTGCTATAATTAATTAATTAAGGAGAAGACACAAAAAGTCATTAGATTCAATACATAATAATATATCCCTCTTTCTGCAGAAGGCAAAACTGAATTCTTTCCAGGGTAGGCTATCGTTATACAACTGTATTTATGTTTAGTACGCAAAAAACAATCGTAATCGTTAGCTTAAAAATGCTTATCTACCACAATTGATTTTTTTAATATTTCTTACACATACCTTTCAACAAGGATAAGTGTTGGATAATAAAAAGTACTTCCATACATGTGAATAAATAGTACCAATGTATGGCTGTTGTGCGGCAAAGCCAAGCGCAGCAGGCTTGTCACTTTCTCTATATGTACCTTAATTTTTAGAACAGGAAGGTATTCTTTGCTCACAATCAGTTTGACTTCGGACATATAATGAAGTACATAACCACTGATTTTAATCAGTGTATGAAACAACATCATTTCCCTTTGAGCTATTATATTACGCTTTACTTGCGATTTTTCTCTTTCTTTGATCTTACAATTCCTAGTACATTTACAATTACACTTATTGTTACATGTAAATTGAGTCAATAAAGTTTGTATATATACATAGGCGCATATAAATACATAATCATGTAGTGTATCTACCTCGAAGCTTCAAATCCGACACCAATAAAAATTATGGACGTCAATTGACTATGGTTTCTTAATATCGGCAAATAACATTTGTAGCTTTAATGCAAACTGTGTATTTATTCACATAATTTGACCACCAAAGAAAAGAATATCTACCGTTTGCTAATGCTTCCGCTGGTCAATTCAATTCGAACGTTTGCAAACAACTAATGAAAGAATGCCTTGACCATTCAATACACTATATGCTATATCCATTACTTTGTAATGAATCAATTTACAAGTAATGAAGATTCTTTGAAAACAGTGTTTGTTGTGAATGGTACTAATAATATCAAGTTTTTTTATAACTCAAAGCTTAAAGCACAAAATTACTATTCTCAATGAGAAAGTCGGTGACTGTTGAATAAAAAATGATTATATGAATATACATTGTATACCATATCATATCCGATATTTAGTTAGGTTAATTACCTACCTAGATTGATCACTTTACTAGACGAAAGCGAACCTATAAATACAAAATCTACAAAGATTTTAATAAATAGCAATTTTTGAGCGAGCCGTTTTTCCTCATAATTGAAATATTTACTAGTTATATATTTACTAGATATTCACTTCTAATATCTACATTACAGTAACAAATGTAGTTCCTTTTTATACTTAAATTATAAACGTACTGAACTGATATGTGTACGTGAAGCGAACATTCACTAAGCGTTTATAGTAGTGCTATTATGCAAATTTTATATTATTGCAACCCATTACATTGCAAATTAATAGTAAATGCAAATCTAAATACAATTGTAATAATAATATACCAAAGAATGATCTACATGCAAACAAAAACAATTCTACTACATAGTTATCTACATATACTTAGTATTTACTACTAATAAGTTTTTCATGGTACTCATGCAACATGAACGTCATTTTCATATCCGAAACTGTCAGGAGACCAAAAGGTTGCCCGGAAAAAAAATTGATTCCACTAATCTAACAAGAAAACATTTTAATAAGGAAATTGCAAAGCTATAAGATAAAGTCAATTTTAGTCACTTACTACTTCACTTAAATCCAAACGTGATACATTACATACAACTACAATTACTAATTTTGAAAGTGTTAAGTGCTGTTATTTGCATTCACATTTCCAGCAACACGTCCAGCAACAAAGAATCAGAATTCATTTTGAATTGGAGTACTACATACTTACATGATTAAAAGAGACAACCATTTAACAAAAAATAAGTTGGGGACTGTATACTCATTGTGACAGGAATAAATATTTAAAGTGCTGTTTACACACTAAATATCTTACAGCCAAAGCCAATTCTTTTCAGGTACAAAATAAGCATCATTGACAACCCAGTAAAGTTATCAACGCACTTTTACTCAAAAACTGAAGTGCCATACTATTGCTAGATCTGTGATATAATTGTAAGTAATAGGTACCTATGTATAAACAATAGTTTAACTACATTAGAGTAACAGTAACTGTAAATCTTAACTTATTTTCATAGTATTATGTTGATCTTACTACAATGCTAATATTAAATCTATTATTTTAATGTTTTAGACTATGCATATAATATTACGAACTCGTTGCAAAGTGCCTTCTATGTAAGTCAATAAACAATTAGATCTTGTCTGCATTATGCAATTCCTAATAATTTTTATGTACGTTCAGGAAGGTATAATATCGCACATAGAACTACTCAAACTACAAAGAAATTGAGGCTACTATTGTTCTGGAATCAGTGCGTGTTGGCTCTATTAATTCCGATCACTTGTCAATTTAAGACTTATATTGGTATTCACATTCATCTCAGGACATGAAATGTTTATTTTTTGCAAGTTATTTCTTTTAAAATAATTAAACTCCTTATTAGTGATGTCGGACCCCGCAGAAGCTAAGTAAAGTATTTTCTTGTACCAAGGAACAAACGGGGAGCACAGAAAATGCCACAGAATATTTTAAAGATTGACTCTCAAGCGATTCAACGATATCAACAGGATTAACAGCCCCAATTCTATAGAATACACGTAGTGAACAGGATTTGTCGATCAGCTCAATTGATTTATCAGCTTCCCTCAGCAGTTTATTCAAAGCGTATTCAGTCATTTCTAATAATTCTTCTTTGCCTAAGTTGGCCGTGCCCACTTTATCACTTGCTGAAAGTCAATTAAAATACAATCAAGTTAGTTGACCAAAATATTATTTCCGTCTCACAATATTTAAGTAAATCGTGTTTTTAATTAGTATTACATATAGAAGCTCGGCAAACAATTGCAGCAACTCGATTCTCATAGTTCCATCGCCGTATAATTCGAACTTTTACACCCGAACCGACGTAACAACCAGTTTCTTCGTCTGAAATTAAAACAAATGGAATTAACGATTGTAGACATACTGCTGCATTTAAATAAATGTACGATGTAAACAAAAAAAACCTACATTCGAAAGCAGTGTTATGCTTGTGGGCCCAAATCTGCCATTCCACATGAGCATCCCGAGGTAATCGTGAGACGACCAGATATTCAACTATCGCATTATTTGTTCGTTTTTCCCACTCGTGTCTGCACTCTTCGATGAACTTACAATCCGTGACATAGCATATGCCCTTAAAAATAAAAGATAAAGTAAATATCCACATATAACAACATTATAATACATTATGTCTAAAGTATTTGGAGATTGTAAAATTACTTGAACTACATCTCGCAATTCAACTTTCGGATCGGTAGCTTTGATAACACGATTTATGTGTCTCAAGGCTAATTTGCACTCCATTCTTGCCCCACCTTCTACCAATTTCATGCTTCCTGGAATAAGTCCGATCTGCCCAGCTACGTAAATTATATCACCAACCTGCAAGAAATGAATCAAATGATTAATTTTATTCTTACACCCTTAGAAATATTTATTTTTTACCCATATGGCTTGGCTGTAAGGTCCAATGTTGGCAGGGGCCCAATGCGATATTCCCTGGACATGCATGCATTGTCGCGTGTTTCCTTCCCCTTCAAATGGTGGAAGAAAAGCTAAACCTTCTAAGACTATTGGAGTATCAAGGGGTAGCGGAGCTTCAACACAAATTCTAACTGGGGGTCTTGAAGCAAAAAATTTATTGTATTCTCCATTGTAAAGAGCATAATCTTCCATGTTGCTGACGTACATGACCACACCGATTAAATCAGTGAGATGTAAACCACGTTCTTCCAATATCCCTACACATATTGATTCAGAACATTGTCAATCTAATAAAAAGCTCAGAATAGAATGTCTTTGTCAATTTAAAATATAAATATAGAGGTTTCTTACTTTGGAGATAAGCCAAGGCATTTCGCATAGGGTTGTTAGAGACGGCATTGTTACTCCCAGAATACATGTCCTCATTTCCTTGAATGCCCATGGCCCACAACCAACCACCGGCATTAGTTGTCACACGGAGAGTAACAGGGAATGAAAGAGTTTCTCGGACGTTTTGGTTTTGGCACGGACGAGATATTTCTACTTGTGGCTCCACTGACTCCGTTGATAGCGCTTCCTCTATCACCGCATCGGACAATGACACTTCAGGAATCGGTACATCCGCAATGGACAGTTCGGTTTCTAGATCACCATCCCCTTGAATATTGGTACCACTTTTAGAACAAATAACAGTACAACACTCCGACCCCTTATTGTCAACTCCTTCTCCACCACTGGGATTGCCTTTCTCACAAAACTCAAAATGACCATCACAGCAATCAGCTTTATTGCACTCAACCAAATCTGCCAAATAGTCCAGTGGTGACTTGACTGGATAACCGTCCAGTTGATGTTTCTGAGAAGTTGGTCGAGAACTTGTGTCAATTTCCACCTCTGTTGTTTCTGTTACCTTTGCCTGAAAATAATTTTTTGAAACGCATATAAATACAATTTCGAAGAGGCAACGAACCACTAAAACTCATCAAAATTCGGCTAGAAAATCAACTGTACAATTAAACATCAACTTTAAAATAACAAGGTTTCATTCAGCTATTAATATGGGAATCTTTCAATTTTGGCACAAGGAACTTACAGTCTTTTTGACTAGATGCATTTTATTCAGTTTCAAGTACCCTACTGGTGCAAAGGCATCATTCGAGTGAATCACTTTCTCATATTCATCTCTAAAATCATAGGATTTTGTGACCAAAAGTGAACCAAACACAAAATGATTGCGAAATTGAATAACTTACAAGACAACTGCCTGTTGGAACAGCGCGCAGTCCAAGGTGAACGTTTCATATTCACCACCTTCCCCACACACGTTGATTCCATACTTTTCTTTCTAATTATAGTGTAAAGTAGAAAATTTACAAAACAATATACCCAATCATCCATCACAACGTAATTGAAATTAATTAAGATAGAACAAATATTTTATAATTTGCTGTTCATATGCAGAAGACCGTCATCTTACAGAGCTGAGAAGATGAGCTTGCATTTCAGCGATGGTTTTGCCTAAATGCTCATCTGGATCCAAACCTAGAGAAGCTGTTTTAATTATGATAGCATTTATCCCGCAGTCAATCATTTCTTGTAGCAATTCCGATTGATCTCGTCTCCATAAGTAAGCCAAACTAACACAACCTAATCTCATGCACCTGAAAACACCAAACGATACTTTGCATAAATTAATTTTTAATTTATTCTTACATCATGATTAGCATGTGATACAATCTATAAACTACAGTTCTTACACATTCTCCACTCTAATCCTTTGATAATCCGACAAAATAGCACCAACAGCGATAGCATCGAAGCTTATTTCTTTCTGTTTAAAACAAAGTAATTTAACGTGAATTAAGTCCACTGGATCAAATAGCACATGCGATTTATGATTTACACACACACAAACGATTTAGTCCAAATAAACAGATCTTTGTCGTTTCAGTTTTCTAGTTAACTCAGACTATTTACTTGTACATATTTTTAACGTGTATTTACTTTGATATCACTGAGGAGAATAAACAAATCCTCGACTTCATCCCCCTGAGTGGGTGAGTATTCTTTATCTTGAACAACTGCATTTCCGTAAATGACACGGCGGTAGAGGGGTAATCCCATGGCTTCTGAGTACATTGAAATACCATCATGACCCACTGTCTGGTACATATAACTGTCTATTTCTTCTAAAGGATACAAAAACAGATACTCGTTGTTAACAGACCATTACATCGCAATCATATGTACCCATAATGCATAAAATACGCTATTAAAGCTAATTACCGTCTACTGATGGCTGTAAATTTGCCAACGCGACAATTTCATGGCCAGCAGCCACACACTGCATCATGTTGTAGCAACTATCCTTACCACCACTAACCAAAGCAACGACGCGCATTTTGCTTTTAATATTCTGGTATTTTGCAGGTACAAAAATACAATATACGAAAGGAATAAAAAGTAAATAATTAATTTATAGGCTAGAGATAGGCCGCAAGGAGGTCAAAGGTATCAAAATTCGGCATTCACAAAATACTAAATATATGTTATATAGAAATACAATTTGTATGCCTACAACTGTTGATAAAGATCGAGAAATCAAAAATTAGATAGTACTAACGTACCTCTGACTATACAAAATAATTTAGAAAGTCACCTAATACCTATCCCTACTGGAGGAAAGGTACAGGAGGATTCAAAAATTTTATAACTGTACAAAACGGAAGGGGGGATTGTGAACTGATGTATTTGTTCTTTCTAATTTTGAGTCGGGGTTGGACTGTGAAACTGTAAGGTTGTCCTCCCATTCCTAAAAGTAGAAAACATTTTGTTAGCATATAATTCAAATAGAGACATCATAGTAGTTACAAATACAAAGGAAGGCATTGCAAACTATTTTCAATTTTTTATATTTATTATAGATTATTATTATTGGGTTGTATTGCCTTATATACAGATCATTTTGCAAAACACCCATTATAAAATAGATAGGCTGAGCAGATGGATACGACCAGGGACAGCCAAGTAGTTATTGCAGAAACTAAAATTAATTTACATCAAGCAAGGGTAAAGGGATATTGCATCTTTTGACTTGCTTTACTCATGTTCATGCATAATATTATTGTAAATAAGTTGCCTTGGGATTCAATTAAAGGTGAAGGGAAAGTAGACATCATTCTGCAATGATGATATAAATACGATGAATGATGACACTAATAAAGAATATTTAGAATACATTTTTTCTAATTACTTGTGCATTAAATTGCTGTTGTAAGCAGCTTGACGGACGTTTACAATGGCAAGTATTGATGAATCAAACTTTCTGAGGTAAATGGACAACTGCTCCCCAGAAAACACCTGTAAGTAGAAAAGAATTTCAAATAAAAAGCACAAATCCCAAATGAATTTGATTTTAAACTATGAGTATATGCATAAGGTATTAACACGTTATAGATACTAGATGAAAAGTGTGGAGACCCTTACAACATGTAACTAATTAGTGTGATTATTATATAGAGATCTTTTAGGGAGATGGCCAATTACTTAACACTTGTTTCATTACCTGGTTTTAATGGTATATGTAAAAACAGTGACCCACTTTTTGATGAAATCTGGATATAATTTTTCAGCTTGTGGATCAATTGGCTACTGAGATCAGAGATCTCTTGCCGTTGCCATCAATCTGGTATTTATGTTTATGAGCTGTTGTTCGGTTTCCGTATTGGTTCTTTCACACAGATTCCACGTTTAAAATAACTGGTTTGGTACTTCGGCACTACTATCTGATTTTCCAATCTGTAAAATAATTTTTAACATTAACTAATAACAAAATAAAATTAATATTTAATATAAGTTTAGGGAAATGTTCTTAGTTAACATACGACAAGCTTACGTTTGCATTTGAATTCAATGATAGGATAGAAATAGTTGGTTACCTTTGCTTTGCTGAAGCCTTTTATGGATTCAATTCAAGGGTGTATGTGCATGGATGGTCACCCGAAACGAAACTTAAATCCACTGAAAAACCATCAAATCAATGCTTTATGTGTTATTTATCATCGTATTGACTTTATATTATTTTATTTAAATATACACATGATATATGCTTCTTCTACACTCCCATCATATGGACTATTTTATATCTCCTCAAAATAATTGTATCTTTACGTAGTCCGATAGCTCAGATTTGAAAAATACAGGTGCCCATTTGTTACAACATATAATAAAGGAGATTCTAAATCAACAACAGCCAAAAATTCGAAATATATGATGAATGGTGTGTTATGTATTTACTTCTTTAAATGTATTTAAATCAAGAAGACAAGATAATACTTTATTGTTATTTTGCTACTGCTAAAATTTTGACTTTAATTTGGAATTTTAGTTCAAGATATAATGAGGTTCTTACGTTATTTTCGTTCAAGATTTAATGAGGTTCTTACATTATTTTCGTACAAAGATTTCCTTCTTAATAGTATTGAATCTGTATGGGTAATACGAAAAATTCGGTGCACGACACAACGCTAATTGTAAGATCAAAGGGTTGTATTGTTGATATTGCAGGCTGAAGACAATTAAATTGGTAACTATGAAAGAGTGCAGGAAGCGAGGGCGTAGTTATAATATTCAAATTATTATCCTTCTAAACTGATGATGAAGTGAATCCTGACTTGACCAGACGATCTCTTTCTAGTTTATAATAATATGTGTAAATGGTACGTGATAAACTGATTTCTGTAATTTATTGTTTACGTACCAGTCCCATAAGCCTCTTTACTTGAAATACAAACCGCACAGTCAGAGAACAGAACTTCTTTTATGGCTCTTTTCTTTTACCTGCTTACTTTTTCTTGCTTGTTGTGTGTGAGTGTGTAGTGTGTACATAAGTGTTTCCTCCTCGCTATTTTGCTTCTTTCTGCTCAGCTCACACTCACAGAGCCAATGTGCAGTGCATGGCTACTTTGCTACTAACATTCATTTCAGCAAGGTCCACAAACGAAAATCTTACAGAACCGTGCACTAAGTGTCGTAGTTATTATGATTTCAAGGAGGGCTCACAATTTTTGCAACTATAAGACTAGAAAATCATGTCGACATAGGATATAGTACCTATTAGTTTACTCTAATTATTTACGTACTTGGGGAAAGTAGATATATAAACGGAAGAGAAAGTGCAAACTAGGTAGTATCATTTCATTATGGACATTATGGTTCTCAATTGGAGGTACCCAAGCACAGACTGTAACGAAATGACTGTAACAGCTCAATGCGATTATTCTTTTCCTTATCAAACACAATGCAACAGAAAGCTTTCACCGAAAATGTAAGTGTATAATCTACAGTAATGCCTGTAGGAAGAAGCTCCGATTAATTGAGAATTTTGACTCTCTCTGAGCGTCTTTTTCCTAGATTCCTAGACCTCTACTTAGACTGAATGAGAGAGAGCGAGACCCTAAGAAAAGCTACTATACGGCATGCCCCTTTCTCCCAGACAAACACCAGAAGCTGCAACAATTTCATGATAACATTGTATTAGTATCAACGCATTAATGAAGTCACGTTTGTTAACTTTGTGGTCACCGGTTCATGGACATTGTACCATGGTTCATGATTTATTATACAATTAGTTAACTAAATCTGTCTTTGATGACACCATACGACACTATCATATATCAGAGAAATACTATTACACAGACTGCACAGCATGGAGGGTTTAGTATATATCGCTATCTCAAATGAAGAAATCTTGATAAAAAATCAAAAAAAAAACAATTTGCCCCCTTTCTCTTCACTAATAATGTCACTTGATAAGACATTATCCCCAATCTTTCACCAAGCTTTTTATTAACATGAACCCGATTTGTGTAGAGGAAAGTCGAAAGCCAGTTTCGAAGGAATACACGGAATGCCAACCAGTGTTTTGGTCGTACGGTAACAGACGATTTGCATAATGTATGCAAATCATCTATATACACATGTCGCATCTAAGAGAGCACCTAGTAGACTGCCCTTGCAATGCGAAACAAGGACACATCCTGTACGTGCAAAATACAATTTACTAAATATTTAAACAGGGAATAAGAATAATAAACCTTTCCATGATTTTGCAAATCATAGAAGAACGCTACAGAATGCGGTAGAGACCATAAGAATAAATTAATATTATTCAAATGACATTTTCCCATTATAATAATAATTGTAATATTGTTGCGTTTAAAAGTCAATAACAGAAAAATGAGTGCATTATAATAATTGTAGATATAAGGTATAATTAGATTTGAAATGGTGATAAACTTATTGATATAAAAATAAATATTTGCCAAAATGGGCAAAGTACTATACTAATAATAATTGTTATAAAATGTTTGCCCAATTTTTAGAGTGCATATAAGAAAAATATTTAAAATTGGATTTTGCATAATAATTATTTTCACACATTACTATTACTGACATTACTACACTACAATTCTATATATTAGTTAATTTCGTTTCCAGCTAAAGCTATCAACATGCATATCCTGGAGTACCTATGTAAAAATATAAATAGCTATCTAAATATTTATTATTTTAAAAATGCGAATTATGTTTGTAGCTTACAAAGATACGCATGCAAGTTTCTATTGACTGCATGATTATAACAAAATCATGGAGAAAGAAACCTAATTGGAGTTTTTGGAAACAACTAGCCATTTGGGGAAAGTAATGTTCGGTATTATCTTACACAAAAAAAATGTAGCATGATTCTTTTAGAAGTTAATTGTAGGTTTTAAATGGATAAAGCCAGACATTGCACTCTGTTTGAATTGAAGCATAGTATCATTTACCAAATACGCATTAATAGATACCTAAATAAAGTTAATAACAAAACTTAAACATAATAGGTAATTCTGATTTATTTATTAAATAAGTCACAATCTCACAATGATGAGAACAATAGTAATAGTTGGTTGGGTTTGGGTCCCTTTATGAAAATATTATCACCCTTTAGCTAGGCAATGGTGCATGGTATATATTAAAGTAAGTAGCAACAAGTAATTAGTACCTCTAGTCTATGTAGTACAATTACCCTCATCATTAGTGTTACAGCTAAAAATAATGCATTGACTTTTTGGAAAAATCAAAGCAACACATTACATTTCGGAATTCGGAACCGTTTACTATTACAATAATATACCAACCCAAATCCTTTTGTCTAAATTTTGCTCTTTTTATTCTTTATATTTTCGATATTTAAAAACGCATTTCACTATTTGCTATATAGGTACATTCGAAACGGTTGCGTTGATTTTCATTTTCAATTTGACAAAATTAGGTTGAGTTAGTTAGGAAATTGAGAATAGTTAGAATTAAAGGAATAACAAAGAACCTAAACCATCTAGCATTTTTTGAAATTGTTACTTTAGACAGCATTAATATTTAGTTTACGCACAATAAAATGTTGATGTAAAACTTGAGATTGGTACGGTCGTAATATTACAGACAATAATTTCATACTAGCGTACATCTACAGCTACAACTAGAGCTAACCTGAAGTTACATTTGCATAGGATTCAAATCTGGAAAGCTCTTGTCTGACTCAACAATAAAGTGCTCTCCCTTCAAAACAAAAATATTACATAATAAAATTAGACAGAAACGCAAGTGTTTAACAATAATAATTGTGGATCATTTACTACTCTCTGTGTAATAAGGACAATAAGGTACTATTATGCAGCAATCATTATAATATAATGCTATCTGTTTTTGTTAAACAAAATTCTGACCAGACAAAATACATTCACTATTCATGAGAGTTTACTGTTACGTCGTGACAGATTTCATGATAGGTACATGGAAGAAGTACCACTTCACTAATTCTCCTTCAAGGAATAAGCCTTTTGTACTGGCTAGTTAGTCAAATAATTCAAAAACGTATAATTTGCAAAACTGAGCATAGAGAGGTAGAATTTTATAGTACGATTATAAACGGTATACAATTACAACTTACAACCAACAATATTAAATTAATGTTAACGGTTCTATGCTAGCTAAGTATAATATTAACTATTATTTAGTCCTTTGGCGTAAAGACAGTAATACGAAGGTAATGAATGACCATTATTTAACTCTAAGAGATCTTCCACAGCAAAAGCGCAACAAAATACAACATGAACGTCTTGAATTTCAACAAATGATAAGTAATAATGAGCTGACTGACTAAGCCATTAAAATAATGACTCAATTGAAATCCAGTTCACACATTAATATTTTACCATAAAGTGAGAGCAGCCGAACTATAAAATAATATTGCTTGCTTGTTCCAGTAACATACAATTCTTAAGGAAGTGTCGGCGCGGTTTTGATTATTATTGTAATTACACTAAGGCTTATTATTAACCAAAGAGATAAATTAATAATTTAAATAAAAGTTTACTGTGTTAGAAAACCATATCCACGTATTTTCTCTTTGGAGCAGACATTGCCTTTTTAAGAATTGTCCAGTCTTCAACTATATCTACTTCGTTGAGCATGTAGACTACATATGGCCCTGAAACTGTCACAGGTTTCTTTCTCTTCTCACCAAAAATATCCACAGATTTTTTATTCTTCCGTTTAAGAGCTGCTTCCAGCCAGAGTTCTGAGGTGAAGTCATTATTACGGTCCTCCTCAAGCTTATGAATTTTGTCTTCTAAATCGGCCTTGATTGCATCGTAAAGCATAGATCTCTCACTCTGAAATATAAAAATTGCAATTAACTTTACATACTTACGGCGGCACCGTAAAAAATCTTGTAATACAAACATATGTATGATTCACTCCCAATGCACAGGTATGTATAGTTATTGGACCACTGCAAATTTTGAAAACATTTACTCACTTCAAAATTTTGTTTTGCAGCCAGTTCTTCAGCAGCAAATTTATTATTCATATTGATCAACCGGAACTCCTTCAACCTGCCAGCTACTTCTATACGTATTCTCATATCTCCTTGCAAATTTTCTAATGGACCTAAATATTCTTTCGCTCTTCCAGATCTTACTTCCTCCAATTTAGTTTCAGCTTGCATCAATCTCTCCTTAAACAATCTGAAAAGTTGGAATATTTAGTAATTATCAGTGAAGTTTAGGAGCAGCCAATGCAAATGTCCAAAATAATATTTAAACTTTAACAGATACTAACTTACAATTCTCTTAAATAATAAAATTGTCTTTCTAAATCGTTCACATTATCCTGGTAATCAATTCTTTTCCTCTCCGAAGTTTCCTCGTCCATTTCTACAAGAAATAATATAAAACATGCTTCAGATTAGTATATTGTAATTTTTATATAGGGAAAGTTCGCGTCAATAGGTTGACTAGTTTACCTGAGCTATCCTCAGAGTCCGAAGAATCACTAGAATCTGAACTACTCGAATCGGATGAGCTGCCTTCATCCGCATCAACTTCCATGGTCGTTTCTTTGTCATTATCATTTGTACAATTACTACTAGGAGCAGAAACTGTATTATTGGCATTACTAGAGACATTTGAAGTAGAATTATTTGGGCCCGAAACATTATCAGACATGGACTCTCTTGTTTCTTGATCACCAGGAGGTCCAGGTCCGGTGGTGTTAAGAGAACCGCTGTATCTATTCATTCCATCTCCACCACTATGTTCATCCAAATCTATGTCCATTCCAGTAAAAGAGTTAACACCATTTCCACCACGCGTTCTTGAATGTGACCTTGTAGATGTCACAGATGTTGCTGCAGAATTACTGGAATTTCCATTACCGTTTAACAATTGGTGTCCATTGTTGCCCGAATTGATATTGCTATTATTGATCGCTGCCCTTCGTCTGGACACTTTCCCTTCTGTAGGATTGATTGTATTATTGGCAGATGAATCAGATGTGTCCATCTTCCCAAGCGATGAACGGAGTCGCACAGATGATCCAGACCTGCTCATCTTTACGTGTTCATATAAATATGAAATACTAACTTTAAATCTTCACTCTTTACAGTTGCACCCTTAAGTTAGATCAGATATTACATTTCTTAAACATTTTTCCTTTGATATCTGATAACTAAAATGTCTGAAAATGTGACAATGTGTAGTCTATATTATGTATCAATGTTTATCGAGAAGAGAAACTGTCCTATGTGAACGTTTACAACATATGCAAGGTTTTGCTTTGCTTTAGAAGATTCAGAGTAACTGTTAAAATAGAGGTTCTATTTTAACAGTCAGTTCATAGTCAATAAGGACAACTGAAATTTCAACCTCCAATCTTCTCGTCACTGTCTTCAGCTGTTAGCTAGCACATCAAATCTTGAATCTTCGATCTGCAATTTTGAGAAATTGTCGCCTACATTTGACAGCCCTGATCCTACTAAAGATGAAAACAAACTGATTACTTTCAGAATATAATTCTTTATAAACCAAATTCAGGTCAAAAAATCAAACTGGCAATTTTACCGTAGAGTTTTGCAGTCAGTCTGCTGATTCAAACGGTGTTTGTGACCAAATACTAGAGCGTATAAGATTCGAATCGAAGCGAAAGGAACTTGCTGCTGCTGATTGCTTTCCTTCGTTGAGTTTTGAGCTGGCTGTTTACTTCTGCTTCTGCTGTTGTGGCCTATTATTAGTATTCTAGTACTACTTTTTACTATATAAAGGGACTTTATCGCTCTCTATATAAATTAAATCCAGAACACACAGACAGGATATATAGACCGACATACTTCACACGTTATTCACACACGACACATGACTATGACAGAGCTACAAATACACAGCACAGTTACACTTTTAGCGCATGGTAATACATACTTACGTACCTACATATGTATATACAATACATAATAAATGATCCGTGCTACGTATAACGTAGATATGGATATATGGCCGTGTGTATGGCATACTATAGTGTATGGTCCATACTCATCTATTCACGTAATAACATTGCAAGTAAAATACAATACGGCATTTACCTACAGGTACAATGCCAATACAACAATACAAGTGGGTACGTAAAGAGAAAGACCCGGCAACATTGCAATGGACCCTTACCTGGAGGCTAAATACAGTGCGCTTCGTAAATGACAACAATTGAAAACTTTCAATATTAAACCAACTACATGACGAGAAAAATAGTTCGAAGCCTTGTTGGAGTATTGTCCGCAAATCCAAATTATGTTTTTGCTTCCCGCATGGTGAAACTATAGTGCTATCTGTTTGAAATCAATAATGAGTGCAATAACCATAGACACTTCCTAACCGAGAGGAAGACTAATTTTTCAAAACTCGATCGAAGTGTCCCCCTTTCATAATGATTTTGGGAAGAGTCGTGAGGAATTATTGCATTTGCTTTATTCTCAGACACCAATAACATACAATTAAGTGCTTTGGGAAAAATTTATGCAGATAAGTGGCTTGGTCAGAATTTTATGAGCCAAACCGATGAGACCAAATCGAGTTCTGCGACTTTAACATTTAAAGAGTGGGTGAGTGGGCTACCGTTTCAACAGTTTTAAATCGGATGTAATTGGTCCTCAATACTTAATGGTTGTACTGTATGTAATGTAACTGTGTTGAGAGATGTCTGACTTCTCAATCTCAATGGCAATAGTCGAAGTCGATGTCGATACACACATACATACATATTTGGATATACACAGACACAAAACAGCTTCTCAGTTCTTCCTTTCCTTCTTTCATCCAAGAATTCAAACCTAAAAATCTGCACTAAAACTCAACATTTGGAGCCATTTCGTTTGATTATGTGTAATGTTTATATCACGTGAACATTTTTGCTAAAGTGCCACCGTAATTCAAAAGAGTTCAATATTGTTGTATTGTATTGTCATCTGGTGTCTAGTCATATTTTTGCTTCGATTGACCGATATCCGGTTAGTTAAAGTCAAAAAAAAATTTACAATATCTAGTTTTTATTTAATTGTTTGATGCCATTACATGACAAAGGGTTACAACAATAAAATTACCAGTTAAATTGCTGGTTAAATTATAATTTTTTATTCATTAAAATGTCACATTATGTCAACTTCGACACTTAAGACTTGTCTGCTGAACTGAATTGTCTCGATTCTCGATTAAGTACTTTATTTAACTAACCCTTAATACACATTTATTTTAACTGTTATAAATAACTATAAACTATGAAGTATAATTAATCGATTTTTATTTACCAATTATTGGATTGATTAGATTGGCAAAAACCTAGCCTGATTGCACTCAATGCAGCTCGACATTTTGAGGGACAGAATATTTTCAGAATCCGACGGACGGTCAACATTATAGACCGAAGAAATCCGTACAAGGAGGACCGAAAGGTTGAAGGTCCAGTCATCATTGTGTAAGAAGACGATATAGCGAAGATGGATGTGACTGAACATAGACTTGGCTGAAGAATAAAGAGATTGATTCGATAAACTTTAAAGTATTTAATTTTAATCGAACATCGAAGGGGATCGCCAACTTTTAAAACCATGAGTTTCAGCACGTTTAGCAAGTCTTCGAAATTAAAAATTAGTCATAAAGATCTTATGTGCAAGAATGACTGTGGACATTACGGAAATGAGGTACAAGAAGGATTTTGTTCAGTGTGTTATAAAAAGTACAAGCAAAGTCAATATTCTCAAGTATCCAGAGATGACCATGTGCATGGAACAGGGGGGACAAGTGGCGTTTTTGGAAGAGCTGGCATTTCCGGATTCGCAACATTGCCCAAAGCAGCAAAGCTGTATGTCATTTCGTGTTTTTCCTGTTGAAATTATTCTTTTCGTTTTATTTTTCCAGTTGTAATGTGTAGTTGTAGCATATGCTTAGCTGAAGCCTAAATTCTAATTCCCAATCGGACGCAGTCATTTTTTATCTACCTGAAATTGGTCTAAATTTAGGCTTTAGCTTAGTAAATATGGTGCTAGTTCATGAACATGATTGAACAATTTCGTTTTGCAAAGATGTCCAACTTCTAGGACTAAGGTTAAAATTCGATGATAATTATGTTATTTCCAGATCATTTGATACTATATCATCTCCTTTGGCCAGTGGATTTAGTAAATTTGAAGAAAAGAAAAAGCATCAGACTGATAGAAAAAGTAAATCATTTAGATCAGTTTTTAGAAAATCACCAACTCCATCACCATCCAAATCACCAGATCTTAGTCGAAATTCTGGAACTTCAACCCCAACATCGTCTTCCCATACAGCAATTCCTTCTCCAATGCATTCGCTTAGAAAAGACACAGAAAAGGACCAAATTCGTGCCGACATTAACGGATTTTTGTCTCGCTTCCCTAAACAGATAAGGTCTGATGTTGTTATGAAAGTGAAGCAATGTGAAGGAGAATTAGATCGAGCTTGCAACAGCGATCGTGTCAGTATTGAAGAAGTTTCAGATATGGCTCAAGACTTTTATACAAACTTTCGAAGAAAAGTTGATATGGTTCCATTCTACCAAAGTATGACCTCTGATGATAAAGAAACTTTAATGAACCTTATTGAGCGATATCTTACTATAAGTTTGTACAAGGAACTTTTCAGCCCAATTAATTCTGCTGCCGAAGACGAAATAAAGGACTTAGGCATGCAAAATAGGTATTGATTTGTTTCGACTGCTTTTTTGTCTGTATATAATTTCACGAAGGTTTATCAGGGGTAAAATAAGCGTATGTATGTAGTTAGTTCAGTTAGTTAATAGTTTAGTACTTAGTAAGCACTAACCTGTGGTAAGTCACCAGTATATATCATTATGTATCGTTGTTTCATTCATTTAAATATATTTCAATTTTATTTGTGTGTTTAGAATAAGACAACTAAACTGGATCAATTGTCAGAATTTGGACGTGACTTTAAATGAACGTGATAAACAAGTTCGAGAGCTCATATTTGCTGCAATTGATGGTAAGTTCCTTCATTAAGTTACTTAATTGCTAAATATTAGTTAAAAATTCAGGTTCGAATTGGAATTTGAAGAAATACATTAGAATGTGAAAAACATACAGTAATCCCATAATCCCTTTAAAGTAACAATTAGACGTTGATTTTGGCTAGTGTACCTCTTTCCCGTGCTCCTTGTGTCACAGAATCACAACTCCCGTCCTTAATTTGTATTAAATAAATAGTGTAACAAATAGTAATTATTTCCCTGTGTAGGAGCTCTAATCTGTTAAAATAGCTAAGCATTTGTCGATTCCTTTTTCATTGATAACGTTGGATATTTACGAACAGCAATAATAGGGATGGACTCTGTAAAGTCTCCTCAAGACAAACTGGCAAGCGTTACGCAATGCTGTCATCACATACTTGAAGCACTAGGAAAATCCAACCAAACTCCTACCTCCGCTGATGACTTTCTTCCGTCTCTCATTTATATTGTAATCAAAGCAAATCCCACTCGCCTGCAGAGTAACATGAACTACATCAGCCGGTTCAGCAACCCCACTCGCATCGGGAGCGGAGAGACTGGATATTTCTTCACTAATTTGGTAACTGCACGTACATTTTTGTCTGCAACGAGCTAAATCTTTAATGCTTGTGTATTGTTATATGAAAAAGCTGATAAAGGGCACGGAAGTTGCTTGTTATAATACCTTTTGATAGTTCTCCCATGGCTTATTTACATTCAGATATTTAAATTGCTTTTCTTTACTGGAGACTGTCTTAGTTTATGCCCTTCTTTTCAGAAAGGGAGTTCGAGTGGTATGTTCGATTTTGTAATTTTACAGTCAGTTTCAGCATCGGTCTATGCAAGTGTAACGTAAGCTTACTACCAATGTGCTTTATTTGTATCATTTTGAGACTTCCTAGTGCATGTTGTATAAAGTGTAGTATGTATTTGTAATTCTATATAGTAAGTAATAGTATATGACCTTTTGTGATTGCAGTGTTGTGCCGTTGCGTTTATCGAGAAGTTAGACGCAAAATCTCTTAACATGTCTGAAGATGAATTTCAAGACTATGTTAGCGGAAAAGCAGTTCCATCCGGAAGCTGGGAAATGCATTTTTCAGAATCTCTTCACGCAATGTATGAGATGTCGAATGCACTTACGGATGTGGAAAATAGACAAAAGGAGTTTCTCAAGAATGTCGAGTCGCTAAAGCAAAAAGTTCGTGTTAGTCAGGTAGGCTACACTCGCTTTCCAAGTCCTAATGGAAAAGGAAAATGTATATATTATGCATCGTAAAGATATATATGGTTCCCCCTGATGGCCTCTCAACTTTATTATACGTGTATCCTCACGATACGTATAAACATGATACGGAAGTGCAATTAGATTGGCCCAATTAACTGTATACGTATCACATCTAAATGGAAAACAGTAAAGTAAATGCAAAAGAGTCAGTCTATTACCTTCCTTGTCTTGTTCCATTTGCATGGCTTACTAAATGAAATCGTAAAATTTGAAGTTGAGAGATCCAGAGATATTGGAAAGCTAATCTATAGCTAAGCAAGGCTTAAGTGTTGAAGAAAATAAGCAACTTAATCTATTTCAGGAGCGGATAGTTGAGCAAACGGAGGTGGTTCTGCAGCGTACACCATTAACATTTAAGCCTCGTAAAGTTCCCACAAATATCGACGAGGAAGATCCTGTTCTGAATGAGACTACTCTCCCGTCACCATTAAAGCCCGAAGTAAGTTCCGCGTATTTAAGATGCAATTGTAATAATTAAGGAACCCAATGTTCTTATTCTTGGGATGCTTTATACACAATCTATGCTACAAAATCACATCTGTATGTGAAAGTGTGGTGTATTTAGCTACAGAATATATGTATTTCGTACAATTTAAATGCTGAATCCTGCAATATGTATTATTGCACTTGTACATCTTATATAGAGCTACTGTTCTACCGCATATACAATGCGTTTAATAAAGCGCCTAATCCTAGACGAACATAATAATTGTCATTTTGACATTAATACTAAAATAATCATAGTATTTGGAACGTTATATGCTATAGTACTAGCTACCAAGTCCTGAAATAATTGTGAACGTGTAAGAACACGGCTAATTAACCACTGTAATGATGATGCATATTACATTTTATATTATTTTGGGTTTTCAGGTAGTAAGCATCTTAAAGGAACCCTCATCCGATCAAAGAGGGTCTGGTAATCCGAATGAGTCAGTCGAGAATTGTGAAGTACAAGTAGACAATCCTGTTTTATCGGATATTCCTGAAGCAACTATAATAGAACTGTCTGACTCCACCACTCGTATAGAAAATAGCAATGTACCTTTGCTACCGTCAGTATCCGTCGTGGATCACGAAGAGAATGCTGGAAGTAAAGGAGGGGTGCCAATTGAAGCTAACTCAATGCAAAATACAGACGATGAGACGCAGTGTAATGAATGTCACGTAATCAGGGAGAATAATAATTAATAGTCGTGATCTTTTTATGTGCTTAGTTTAGGACAAACAAAAACAAATTATAACTATTTCAACTGATTAATAATACGCTTTATTATATTAGGCAGTTAAAAGCGTTCATAAACGTTATAATCTATTAGTTTACAAGTGTCTGTCCATCTATTTATAATAATAACATCAATCGAAAAAATTTAGTTACTCATCGTACCTAATATTAACATTAGTTTGTGTCTGATAAACCTAGTATTAATAATTGTAATGTATAATTTATGACAATTCAAAACTGAAATTCTAATTTATTTAATCTTAAAATTCAAATGATAGTTATTTGAAAAGTCAGTCATTTTAATGACAATTGAAAAAAATGGTATAGAGTTACCATTATTACCATTCCTTACTATCTGTACTATTTATAGCTTGTTCTGTCTTTGTTAAATCGTACGCATTATTGATTAAAGGCTAAATATGATGAGCATGTGATACGATCTCAGAATATTGATAATAAATTATTGTGCAATTCTGATTAGGAGTCTTACTGCAATTGATTCCATTTCAAGTGATTTATTATCGTTGCAATTTTGCTAAAAGATAATTTGATCATAGATGCATAGTGTTTGGACTTTTCCGAGCGTAAATTGTGTTTTTGGAGATGCAATGAACGAGTAAATAAATTTCATATTTGAATGAATGAGTTCCAGTTCCTTTAATCTAATTTTAACTAACAACATACATCAATTACTACCATGGATAGTGCATTTAGTAAGTACTTACTTTGCCTTGTGCAGATGAACCGGTTCCACTAACACTAAATTCAAGTTCAAGTGACTTTTTTCAGGATTTGTTTAAAGAACATGAATGTGTAAACAGACAGATGAATCATAAATGTGTTTCTCATGATGTGTACAGTACAGTTGGCTCCATTTCTTGCTTAGTAAAATCCTTTGTAAGGCATATTGGATTTACGAAATCATATCTGTCATATGATAAACAGATTTATATACCTCATAACATAAGCATAGGGTCTGCACTAGAGTTTGGTTTCCTTCATTCTGACTGATTGGGTGTGAATTCCTATATACTTCGTACACTTTGTAATGTGTAAATTCCTTCTTGGTAACTTGTTAAAGAATATGACTACACGAGTGCACAGCACGCACAGTGTGATTGCTTCTCTGACTCTGCATGAGTTATTAATAAGTTTTATAAGTATTTACTATCTTGTTATGGCTTATACTTAGAATACTACCCATCTTCTCTAAAGGCTTACTCTGCAGCTCTGTATGCCAGTATAATTTTTTCACCTAATAATTACTGCGTGTAAAATTAGCACACATTATTGCTGTAATTTAGTTTCGGGAAGTTGTATTCTGGTATTTTAATCTTAACTATCACAAATAATCACTTCCAGCTACTACCTTTTGGCTTTTTTATCTATATTTTATGCATTGGGTAACTTGTGGGAAATTATACGTATTTGAGCTTCGCTTTTCTCAGACTCTCTATTGTAATTGTCTTGTCACATTCATTAATACTAGGAAACTATAATAGTTCATCTTTATGTTGCTACATGTAATTTGAAACAAATAGTGTTCACAAAGAAGTGTATAAGTTAATGGAAATCCGTATTGGTTCATTACTTCTTGTAATATTACACTTTTAGACTTTACATTATTTACATACACACTTGCTCGTTTATTTCGGCTTTAATATGGGGTAATATGATAATACATGCCATTATCTTTGTCACTAATTCATTGAAGAATATTAGAGATTAGAAAAAATGCAATTTTACTTCTCAAATATCAACTATCATCTCATCACCAACATATTCGTATGTGTGTATTGTATATCGATAGCTATATATATATATGGAAAAAGAAGTCATATGAGCTGAAGCCATGGCAGGGGACTCCGATGCATCCTCACAACGCACCTAATCACAAAGTAAACTTGAGTTAATGGTTCTACATATTTGGTATGTGAAATATGTGAGCCTATGTGCCCTGTGCAGAACTCATCGTCAGCCACAAGTATAAGGAAAAAAGCTGTCAGTTTCTAAAATAGTCGCGGAAAGTAATGCGGGAGTCGACTCAAAGTGACAAGTTACAAATGATGGAGCATATGCGACAACACGGGGTCACAAATAGTTACAATTAAGATTACGTTTAAACCCCCTTCTCTTAAGTCTTATGGAATATTATCGTGGAACATTGAAAGTTTAAGGAGAGGACACACATTACTGTTTGTATACTTGCAGTATGCATGGTATGTGAATAGGTATTAGAAAACACAGCCGCTGTTTTCCCATCTTTCCATTTGACAATTAGCACTCGCTTGTTCAGTTAGTCGAGAGAATAGAATGAGGATGGGAATGTCAATTGTCTCCGAGCAGTTTTCAACTTGAATGACTTTACGTAATGAAAATGAAAGTTGTTAAAAGTAAAAGTGGGCTGGGTATTTTTTTTCCCGGAGAACTCTGTTAGTTACATGTGTAAAGTATTTGGAAAGAGTAGAGGAACAGATTAAAAACAAGGTTGTGTGTATGTACTAAGTTGTAAATATAAGTACCTAGCGGAAAACATGCAGTGTTTTGTATCTACACATAGAAAATGAAAAGTTGAGTAAGCAACAAAAGCAAAAGTTACTTAAAGGTAATCCTCTAGTCTTGCATGTGCATTCTTCCTGTCCTTTTGAACTCCTGAAGTATTTCTCGCACTTCGTAAACGGAAGCGATTGTCACTTACGTCGATAGAAGCACAAAGTTATTCTGTAGAGTTTTAGCTATACTACAGAAAAGTGAAAATCTCTTGTTTGTGAATATCAATAAGAAAACAGATTAATATGCATTTAGTATTGGAAGTGTTTTGGGTAGGATGGAAAACACAAGGTTGTGTCAATTATCCATGATATAAGAAAAGACACCAAAACATTGCTACTTTAATTCAGACTCTGTAAGTTGTCTAGCTCGTGTAAACTTGTAGTAAGTTGATTCGACAGAAGGGAAGTGACAAGTTACACGATGTTGCATGGAGTTCGGTTCTGTTCAGTTGGTTCTCCGTAAGTTTCTAGTAATAGAGTCTCTGTGAAAGTGAGAGTCGTGTTAATTTATTAGAAGAGAGGTCTAAATGATAAATATGAATTCCCGTGAGCTTTCTCTTCCCGTTCTATCCAACGGTTCTTTGTATAAAATATCACGAGAACACAGGTTCACTTGACAGAATTTAATAGCAAAAGGAAAACAGTGTGGGTTAGTGCGAAGAGACGAAGAGTTCAAGTTCATTTCCTACAGGATTGTAAATAAGGATTCAGAGAGTCATAAACAGATCTAGAATTAAACATGAAATATTAAATCTACTCCAAGATATACACACCTAGTCAACTGTGACATCTACTATAGATCCTGCATTGAAAGTTGCGTTCGGGTCAGATTAGTTGGTTAGAGTTGAGACAGTTTTCCGACCGCAGATCTTATATTTTGTAGAGAAACATTCTGCTTCGTTTACATCCAGCAACAAATATGCAGGGGAGAACGCAATAACCTTCAAGTTAAACACTGAAAAGTGCTAAAGCATTTAAATGCTAAAATCAAGTCAGAACTAACTCGTGCCAAATAAACGAAATGAATGAAACCAGAGTACAAAAACACAATATTAGCTAGATAACACATGCAGAAGCATTAACCAATATAGACATGGGAAATAACTAACACAGTTCTCTTAAACATATTAAGCGATATCTGTATAGATTCACTGTACATATAATAAATGAATCCTTATAGAAAAGTGAGACGAAAAGGCGAACGGGGAAAGAAAACATTATGATTTATTAGCATAACAATACTTGCCGGGGTTCTCGGATCACATTTGAGCATTGCTCTGCATTTGCATTGCTCCAGAGTGCAAGTTTATGTAATGAACGTTGTAAGTAAAATCTGAGGCTGCAGTGTGCAATGAAGCTGTGCATTCAACGAACGCCATTGCCAATTGCAGCTCCTGCTCCTTTTCTCAATCTCATATCCTCGTCCCTGCATTTCATCTGCTTTGTGATCGTGAGTGAATACAGATTTTATTGTGAGACGGATCCTGGTATTCGTGATTTTGTGCGTCGTCTGTGATGTGAATGGAGGGGACAACAGTTGGACCTTCCGCTGTCCTCTATTCTGTCCCAGCTAACAAGACAATTTATCATTTGTCGGATGTTGGCTGTGAACTACCCTTAGGGCTATTTATTATTGAGTTTTCTAGACATTTATTTCACTCGTGATTAGATTGCCTTCCTAGATGTTAATAAGCTTTATAACAATGATTGATACAAAAGGAACACATTCATTTATATAGAGAATCAAAAGCACTCAACTCACAATCCCCATTTTCACTTCGACAACTCAACTGTAGAAGTAAGTTTTAACATCGTGTGTACAACTTTATGTAAATAAAGCGGAATGTACATTTCTACAACCTATAATCCATGTGTAGTAAATATATTAATATGTACAAATCATATATATGTAAAATGAAGGTAATGGTAACCTGTAGTATCCCATTGGAATGGTTTTATGTGAAAATTGTGTTGTAATTCAATTAGTAGAACTATAATTATTAATTCTCTGGCAAATTCTCCGAATATTTAGGCGTGGCAAGTGGAAATACAAACAATAGGCACTCTTCTTAGCACACATGTAGTAAAATAGATGGATGCGTTTCCAATTGTGTATACATCTTCCATCAAACGTATCTGCAGGTCTTGTCAGTCAAGCAAGACAAGGATTATTTAAAATCAATTGACTTTTTTTCGTCTGAGGTGCTTAATGTAATGGGTAATTTCAAAGAAATTATACTTCGCTTCAAGCATTATCCTCCCAGAACTAAATATTGGATTAGTCAGAAATTCAGGGATTTCATAGATATTTGGTCGTTCAATCCAAAAGGAATTCGTTTGAAAAGTTTACTTTGGCTTTATTCAGTATGGCTCAGACACTAACTTCATATTATGGCAAATGTTTATATTTTAAAATTAGAATCAGCAATTTGTGCAAGGAAAATTGTTAGATATTTTCAGTCTGTACTATTAATATTAATTATAGTTTGTGCTTATACAAGTGTAGATAGCTATTTCATTTGTATTACAAGTATAGTCCGCTATAGGAATAAAAATGAATTGAATAGCTAGAACCCTTCAGTCCCAATGGCATAATAGAGTGACTTCTGCTTCTGTTGTGTTGAGTTACGTTAGGTTACTTGGCCCATGAAATGAACAAACCCAGCCAAGCCATGTAAAAGGAAATCCAAACAGTATTCCACTGTTCTACGTAGCATTTGTGTTTAGATTAGCCATCTTTATGATCTTGTCTCTCTCACTATATATAGCCATTTGTAAACTCCTGTTCTAGCTGACAAAATAACATAAGCAAAGTTAGTCCATAACAAACCGAACATAATGTGTTCTAATATTATACCTACACATGTATTAGGCATGACATAATACACAATCAAATCCAAATCTCTATATCTATACATTCTAAATAATGCAGCACATTATTTAGGTTGTATGCAGAAGAGGTTTACAATGTACAAGGGAATATCAGCCAGCATCAGTATATAGAAGTATATAGTGTAGAGTAGATTTAATGTTTAATGTGATGTGTGTCATCGTCGTTGGGGAAAAGAGATACTATTTTTCCTAATCTTCTATATAGATGATGATGAAAAGGGTAGGAGCAGGATAATAGCGTAGAAAAACATATAACTTCTCCCATTTACATTTGACGGGGGAATCGAATTTCGGTTATTCAACCAAGTCCAGTCAGTCGTGTCAAGTCTGTTGCTCAGAGTCAATCCAGTTTCTCTTTTTCTTCAGTATGAATTTTCAATTAGATTAGAAGCGGAAGGCATTAGCCCAAGTGTATTCTAAAATTACTTTGCTGCGTACTTATCTTCTTTAAAAACTTAAATCTAGTTGGACGTGTTGTAGCTCATTAACAATTCAGGTCACTGCTAGCGAAGTATGTAGGCCTTTTCTTGTGATCGGCAAAAGTGGAACAGTTTCATTCTTATTTTAGTTTGGTGAATACAAAGAACTTACGTTATTCGTTTTATTACATAAATACGTTAAAACAAGATATTATATCATGTTTTTCATAGTGTACTTTCGTAATACTGCCATAATTACATGCATTGGTTATCAATGAAGTAATTCATCTTCTGGGTTCGGAAACCAAGAGGCTCATTACTCCTTTAAATGTTTCTTATCAACAAAAGATATCGACAAGAAAAAGGGAATGGTGACGGCATACGATAAGCAGGCGGAACTACTTTTAGTGTCTTTACTCATATTTTACCATTTACACACTTTTAAATTCTAATTTTCTCGATTGAGCACCTATAGACGACGTACATTACACACTATTCCGTTTAATAGAACATTTAACCGTCGCTTTTAAAGCCCATTTTGGTTAGGTCATCTGAAGAGACAGGGGAATTTGTGTGTAGTATAAGCATGTATGATTGACGGTTTAGTATTCCACTGAATACCATCTTCTTGAAATTCGCAAAGGACAACTACTAATTTGATTTGGTGAGTCATAAGTACATTAGTGAAAATTTATAGTATTTTACCTGACAAGACAACGTAACTTTGCTTTTATTCAACATGCTTACTACTTAAAATGAGTATGATATTTCTATCCATTTACATGGTTAATATCAAATAGCAATCCCTGATCTTCAATGGAACTAACCATGAAAATATGTACTACGCTCTCGAACTGGCGTCTTACAGTCCTAATTGAGTAAAAATGCTATGTAGTATACGGATATAAGGTATAGTATCGTTAATATCAACCAGTGCTGATTTCCATAAGCAGAACTAGCCCGCTAATTTTGGTCGTGCCATAAAACGGAAGACATTTTCGCTTTGACATATGCAAACAATGGGATACTTTTAATGTCAGGTTTCGAATACGATCTTCGTGTTAATCGAGTCGTCTGAATTGATTTGATAAGCTGTTCTACTTCTACTTAACCTTTTACATTCGGATATTGTACGAACTAACCAACAAATTATCAATAATATATTAATAATAATGACATTAATTTAAATGTATATAATTTTAATCATACAAAGATTTGTGTGTAATTAAATGTATTGGTAAATACAAATATTTCCTGCGTACTAGGGCCACCTATTTAATCTGTGTTATTCTTAACACAGATTAAATAAACTTATTTAGTCGTACAGACTTGGTGATGTGGGGCCATGCTCTTCCAGCCAGGTTGACTTCTGGGGTTCGATCCTCAATGCGAC
>JAAAYG020056591.1:0-10441 GCA_009936455.2 Tomocerus minor
CGCTTGGGCCAAGTATCACTGCCATCGTTGAACCGTTCAAGGCCAAGCGGACACCCCCATAGTATGGACCGTGGTGATGGTGGTATGTATGATCCATTGCTGGCCCATTCTATTTGTGTTTATTGGGATCTCTCTCTGTGTATCTCTTAAGGAGGGGTTGTAACTTTGCAAAATCCTGATTTAAGCGAAATGGATTAGAGCAGAGCAATGAGATGCACATTTTTGAAACTGCCCCCTAATTTTCGAGAGCCCCTTGGCGAACATTTCCAAAACTATAGCTCCATTTTTAAAAAAATGGGGTTCCTCTATCGAAACCGGTTATTACCGGTTACGATAACTTTGATTCTATCTTACACTCATGCATGGCCGTATTTAGAACTCAGTTTCGGGGGGGGGGTGGGGGTGTAGGGCAAAGCCAAACACTTTTTATTACAATATTTTTGAACGCTCCAATTTGCAATTTCAAAAATTTTGAGGTTTTAGCCCGAAAATTGATGAGAGTTCGCGTATTTTGCGTATTTTTCTAAAAATTTCCTCTTTTTCTCGTATTTCGAGGGGCGTTTGTATTTGCCAGGTATGCCCCATCATTACGGCCATGCGTTACACTTATTGTCTGAATCAGAAAATATCGTAGAGATACCAAGGAGAGTGAACGTAGAACCACGGTGTGGTTGTCATGGATATGGGGTTTTTTGTAGTAAGGTGACGAAAATTGGGCCATTTACATTGAAAGGGTCCTTAGATCTACAGGGACAGCAAACAAATTATTTCTAGGCTGAGCGACAGGTATTAGCCACGTTTGAAAAATATTTCAGGCAAATAGTTTGTTTACGTCCCAGTAGATTTCCAAAGAAATCCAGAATTTTCTTCACCTTAGTAAGAAAATTCTTATTTCCATGACGACGTTTACCTCCCTTATGGTAGATACGAAAAATCACAAAACAAAACCTACAGAAAACATGCAAAACTTAAATTCACTTACAGCTACTGTATTGGTCCAGAGTAGACAACTTTTTGATGAATTTGTAAGTCTTAAAACCAGGCTTTATTACCATGACCGACACATCAATTTCCTTCCCATCATTGGCACTTGCAATTGTAGAAATGTCATCATTGATATTAAATAATTCATCGCAATTTTTCACGACCTGTTTCAAAAATAAAAAAAGGTTTTACTACTCCATCGTTTT
The DNA here is from genome assembly GCA_009936455.2 of Tomocerus minor. Classification (NCBI taxonomy): domain Eukaryota; kingdom Metazoa; phylum Arthropoda; class Collembola; order Entomobryomorpha; family Tomoceridae; genus Tomocerus; species Tomocerus minor. The sequence continues at coordinate 1,191 of JAAAYG020056591.1, forward strand.
AAAAATGGAAAATTAATTGGAGCACCTTTAATTTTAAACGTGAGAATAGTAGCACTAGAATATAGTAGGTAGGTATATAATATATTGGGGAATCAACTCAATTAGAAAATTAGTATTCACAGTGTCTCAAAAATAAGTACCTACCTATATCGCTACCAAAAGTCCTTTTCAAAATCTAAAGGGTCATTCATAAGAAAACAAGGTTTAGCTGGAGCATTTATTGTACCTAGGTAGACAGAAGAGCTCGGCATCTTTACACGAGCTTGTCATTCAAACCGTAAACATGTAGAAACCGAACTGCTTTCAATTTCGGAAACCGGTAAAAACCGGAAAAATCAGGCGATAGAATATAACTAAATATTTTAATCAACTTATATCAGCAATAAATATTACCTGCTAATAAATGACAATATATTTCATTTTTTTTATTAATAAATTAATTTATATTTAAAAAACTTTTGTACATGAACAATGAAAATTACTTGAAGTATTGGAAGCACAGCAAACCGGAACGAGCAATATCAAGCGTAACCGAAAATACCGTTTCGGTTGTGGTTTGCCGCTCGAGCACTTAGATTATGAAAATTGCTAAATTAATTCAATAAATAATCGGAAACTACAAGTCTAATAGTTAGTTGCGAGTGCAACCGTCTCTATTATATAGAAATATGTAGGTAGGCACTAGGCACTAATTTCTTTAACTCATAATTTCTGTTTATATAAGCATATAACAATATAACACAATCTGTAACCTATGCCAAACATGTCCTATGAATTACCTATATAGCTGTTCCCTACAAAGACTTGCAGGTAAATGAAAATAAGAAATTTTTGATAGTACAATTTGAGTTCATCGCACATGAATTTAGGTTACCATTTTATTTGACAGTAGAAGGACACATTTAGTATAGGCGGCCACATTCCAAGCAGAAATCATAAGAAGTTCCATTTTTGTAAGTTTTGTTTCTTTTTGTTTGCTTCCCAGTTCAATAGTGATGACAAAATCGAAAATATCGTCCAAGAGTGCTCTATGTCGTAAAAATACAAAATATAATGTAGATTCAACGACGTATCCAACGTCTGAGAATAATGATACCGCAATGCGTAATGCAGATTGTTTACTACTAAAAGAAGAAAGCTGGAGAATCGCTTTACCCAAGATGATCTGGAATATCCTCTGATACCAAAACTACGGTATCGGCAACGGTAACAACCCTGGCAAGTGTTTTTGCCAATACGATTGCCTGCATAGCAGTTTTTTCATCCACAGCTGCAGTGATCCACGCATTTTTCCTTTTTGCTAAAATAAATAGCCTTCAATGTTAGTATTACACAACCTCACATTAAGTATATAACTTCAAAAACGTAATCTATAAATTATGTAAAATTCATTGAAAATGAGATATAATGTTTCAAAAGTCTGGTAAAAGTATGGAAATAGAGAGTTTTGAAAAACTATCTGTTCAACTGGCCACTGAAAAGCTCCAATCATCTGAAGTCAACATAGTTAAGTTGATCGCGTAGTTATAAATCATGAAAAATAACTAGCCACACTGATCAAGATATATTTTATTGTAACGTTTTGTGTTTATTGGGAGTGTATAGCTCGAATTTCGTTAGAGAAGAGTAAGGAACTAGAGCAAATCAAACATATTCCTTTTTATTTTTATTACACAACCAAATCGGAAATTTGTTTTCATACAAAAATATCATTTATGGAACAATGGAGACGCATTTGTTAAGTATCGAAATAGCTACTTTATAAGGATGCCGAGTCTGTCTCTCTGTCTATCTGTCTTTGAACACGATAACTCAAAAACGAAAAGGGATAATTCGCTCAAACTTTCTGAGGGTCTTTTATAGGTAAAATGAAAGGATAAGATCGAAGATGAGATAAATCGGAACAACCGTTTTGGAGTAATGGGATGTCAACGGAGCATACAAAATGCATTTAATCATGAATTATATCATACTCCTGGGGCTCATCTAATACACCCGACACCCGAATGCAAGCCACCCGCCTATCTCTCCTATAGGGGAATTTCCGCTACTTTATTATATCGTTTACTATGGTTTATTTATGCATGGAAATAATATAATAATGAGGGTAATCCAGGCTAGCTTCTCAAACTTGTACCATCGTTAACTTGTAAATCCCTAATTGGGCAAAATATGAAATAGGGAGAACCCTTATTTGCAATTTCGGAAGTGTAAATGTATGTAATTGAAAAACAGAAGTAACTGTTAGTAACGGAAAGCTTGCAAATGAAAAAATGTCAAACAAAACCTTACGAAACTACAGCTATGATTTCGATCGGCCAGTTCGTAAGTTATTTTGCACAGCAGTTATTTACAAGTTTGCAGAATTCTCCGCAAATGTCGCGAACTTAAGGAGTCATTTAAGGTGTAAGCCGGAGTTTAAGGCGTTGCGACTTTACGGACACCAAAGCAGGAGGGCCCCTATGTCTAACTTTTTGTAATAAATTATTTGCATACAGCCCAAAAATTGAAAAGCAATTTCGTAAAGCCCTAATTTTGGGCAGCTTTTTCGCTGGCTATCAATTTTAAATCGTAGAATTTAGGTCTCTGGTTGCCCCTATGTAATTCTATTACGAAAAGAAATTATAAAAATGTTATTGGGAAAAATTCTACACAATGCCTACCCAACATATTATTGCGATGAACACTTTAAACTGAAACAATTTTTATTGAATCGTTGGTTGTTAATGACAGAAAACCAGCTAGGCAGCACACACTACACTGTTTTGTGGAAAAATAAAAAGGATGGCAGATATTAATATGACTACTGATGGGCTCTGCTTGGTGTAATTTAGTTTTATGTAAACCTGGAAAAATAAATTCCCCCGTCGAGAATCCCGAAAAACAAGTTTGGCATCATTAAAATTCATCTCATTCACATTCACACGTAGTGATAATAGTAGCATTCCAGAAAATGCTAAAATAATACACGGAAATGGGTATCGCGGCAGGCTTATCATCAAATCTATTCTAATAGCACAAATACGTACAAGTATCATTCTAGCTAGACTTATACTTAACATTGCATTAGTAGTCCACTTTTTGTTTAGTCTCGCTCGGTGCTATAGAGGCATGTTTCATTTGTGATCTACTGTCTAAGCTACAATCATATAGTGATAATATCTTTTTCTCAATCTCAGCCGTTGGCTGCATTAAGCAATTATATTCTTGGGTAAAATACTACTCATAGATAATTGAAGCTTTAACTTATATATGAACCAACATGTTAGTCTACATATCTACCGGTACTTCCTACAATTTCTGAGGTGCCATAAAAGTGCTCCTCATTTGTTAAGTCTGCTATGGGGGCCGCGACGAAAGCGTAGGGTGCGTAGGAATATCAATAAACGGAGCCTTAAAAAACTTTTCATGGATATTATTCAGCATTTGTTCGAATTCCATTGACGTAGCTGATGACTGACAAGGAATCCCCCAGCTTTAAGTAGATTGTAATCTCCTGGATGTTTAAATGTCTATTTAAAGTTGTAAAATATGAAATATCATAAGACAAGCGCATAATAATGGCATACAAGATGGACGTTGTATTCATTGTAGAAACTTTAGATACACGATTCACGGAAAAACCGCATAAAAATTCATGAGATTTGTTTGACGAGTCTTTTAATTTGGGCTGTTAATTAATTTGCGTTTTTTTGTTACCTCTATATTTATTAAAATAGTGGCAATCGGGAACAGTGGCAATATCACAGATATTTATTGCTAACATTACTTTAGATGAATGGTCCACATTCCACATCAGAGTCCCTCTAATAAACTTATAAGTAAGTTCAAGTTCAAATCCAAATGAACCGTTGTAAACGAATGTAACAAAGAGGGAACTTGTACAGACAGAGTCTGTCATTCCCATTAAGAGAAGCTATACTACTGTTAGAAGTTACTATTGTTTGCTTGGAAAAAACGTTAGAGTGAGACAAAATGACTGGATGTTAGGTTGACAGTAATGACTGAAGTAATTGAAAATGACAAACAAACAGACAGAGTTGCACAGTTCCATAAAAAGCTCTTTGTGTTCCCCGTGAAATAAAATATGTATGTAACACGTGAAATAAAATATAATTGCAAAATAGTAACAGTTAATTGCTATTAATTTATTCAGCAATTAAATTTTGGATTTTGATTGTGTTACATATTACATAAGGTATTATTCATACATTAGAATATTGCTAATTATATAATATATAAATATATAAGAGTATTATAATTGATTACTGTGGTACATTTACATTATCGGCCAATAAACACATACAGGTTTATGGTAGCTGTAGTAAGACTCATAAAAGATGCATTTAGCTCTGGCATATTTGAAAAACAAATGTCTATGTGGGTGTCACCATCAGTAGACGGGAAATTAATTTGTAATTTATTTACAAAATTCAGTGACTTTAGCAAACTTAAAACCTTGCAACCCTCAGGATTTTGCAAATTAATGTTTATATCACCCAATACAACGATATTACCTGTTGTACCACGAAGCTGGTCTTCCATAAATTCTAAAAATATTTTTTTTGTGTAGTTAGGAGACTTATAAAGAATGAAGATTTTCAGATTTGCTATTTGAAAATTGACACACAAGCAATGGCCGGTTGAAGAACTTTTAGTGTTGATTTCTGGTGTAGTCCGTAAAGATGCTATGTTTGATTTTGCAAGTATTAAAGCACCCTCCGAATTTTTAACATTTCGACAGTTAGTGCGGTGTAACGTAATAAAGTTTTGTATTTCAAAATTGTCTGTAGTACTAAGATGGGGCTCCACAAAGGCAAGTATATCACTAAAACACATACAACAAAATGTTTCAAAAAGCATGAATAATACACGTGAATATGCACGTGAAGGCAATTATTATTCGGTAAATTAATAATCATAATATTTTTTATCTGTGCATTGCACATGCATCTGATAATACGTCTTCATAATGAGCCATAAATGACTGCACGTTGTGAAAATACACCTTTTGAAATGTGTGATCAAAATCCTGTAGAAACTTTATTGAAAAATGAAAAGGAATCTTTCTTAACCGTTCCATTTCAATTGTAACCGGATCATCTTTAGGTGGTAATGACGGGGCTTCGAATTCACCATCGATAAATAAGCCATTTCGAGATTTAGCTCTACTGCAAGCTACATATATTGACTCTCTAGATAGTTTTCGTGACAGATTTCCAGCTTGATTTCTAAACCGGTTTACCGAAACAACTACACAGGACATAGAGGAACCTTGCGACTTGGCTATAGTCATTCCATTTGCTGCAACAAGAGGTATTTGCTGTCGGACAATTTCTAATCCATGATGTCTTCCGGTTTTACTTAAGTTTTTGGTGACTCTTTCAATTGGAACCCAATTCAAATTTATTCCTCGAGATATTTTCCGCTGCTCCCAGATTGACTTTATTGATACTCCAATCAATGTATTATGAAAGTCTAGCCAAGCACGTTTCGGAATGCGAAGCAATTGTTGTGTTGTCCCATATTCTAGCATTTTTAAAGTTCCTGTTGAACCATTAAAGAGCCCGTCTTCTACATTTACATTTGTGGAAACAAAGTACTCTCCTTCCAATTGAAGGTGTGTTTCGTAAGGAAGGCCATCAGATTGCTGTGGGGTTAAATTCTTAGCGTATTCCAACAATTGTTTCTTCCGAGTTTCAGGTCCAGAACCTGAAATAAATCAAATTAAGCAAAAATTTTATGATTTGTGCTATAAAATATAATAAATTTTTTCACGTGAAATAAGAAATACCCACACCTTGTATTTTATCGTAGGCAATTGACAATGATCCGTCAGTTTGTAGTAGACGATGCTATGTAGCATTGTAAGTTCTACACTCCTCATTTGTTCCAATAAGTTTTATCGCATTCCCTGGGGGCAAATTTGTTGTTGAAATCTCCCTTGATTTGATTAGTGCTACGTCTTCCGCATCCATGCATCCTTCCGACATATTGTTAAGGGCTTTGCAAAATTCTGATTCTCCTTTTTGACGCATAATTTCCTCTAACTCATAAAGTTGAAATTTCTCCCATAAATGGTTTCCAACACAGTCGCCAAGAGGAATATGCTTAGGAGTTTTGAAGACGTATGTTCCGGCAACTGGAGGCAGTTGCCTTAAGTGACCAACAACTATAACTGATTTCTTTCCAAAATCCTCTGAGGTTGCAAAAATCTGCCTAAGTCGTTGGTCGATATCGTAAAGCTGCCTCACACTAACCATAGATACTTCGTCAATGATGAATAGCTTAACATTGCATAGTTTCATTCGCAAAGTATTAAGGGCTCCGTCTTCTAAATTTGCAAGTTTTCCACCGTACTGGTTTGGAGGAAGTTTGAATGTACAGTGAAGTGTCATTCCAAAAACATTGAAAGCGGCTTTTCCGGTTGGTGCTGCTACTATAACACATATATCTTCAGGGTGTTCCGTTGGAAACCGCTTATGAAATCTTAAGTAGCTTTGCACAATCGCAGTAACAACATGGCTCTTTCCAACGCCTGCCCCTCCACTCAAAAAGTGGTAGAATGGTGATGTTGCTGTCTTCACTAAGTGCAGTACATTGAGTACAAATCTTCGTTGTTTTTCGTTTAGACTGCGCATTATTTTAATGTACTCAGATTTGTCAACCAGGCGTGGTGGAAGGAAATGTTCTACTCGAGATTTAATTGCATAGGAAGTTTCTACAGTGTCTTGTTCAAAATATTCATCTTGTTCAATTAACCTTAAGTTATTGTCTACTGAAGGTGTATCTTCGTCACAGTTGTCTGTATATATGTTGTCCAACTCATTGCTGACCGCCTCTAACAAAGCCTCATCGTCGATATTCATGTCGTAGTAGTAAGGTCTTGCATTATTAAAAATAGTTTGCTGAGCCTGTTGACATGATTTCACCGGGTCAATTGAAAGTAGTTCCTCCTTTTCATTACGCCATGGAACAAAAAGCATTAGTTGTTCTCGATGGTAGTTTATGGGGTCTTGCGCTTTTCCATAATGGCGAAAACGTATTACTTTTTGAACTTTTCGCTTCCGTAAGTATCCGCTGGAGTCCAATAGTAAAAGCTCATTTACCTTGTCAAATGCTTCGCCATCGCCTAAAAAGTAAAATACACGTGAAATAATTACCTTAATTTCACAGGCAGTAGCAATAACACAACTACTAATACTACTTAGTGCAATAATACTTACTTTCCATTCTCCTTTCTTCGTCATCATTTTCAGATTGATCTTCTGTTCTTGAAACACTCATCTTTCCTTTTTTCCTTTTTTGAGTTTCGTAAAGTGAAGCAAAATCAGCAAGGCATGTGTTTTCTAGGCAATTCGGACGCTGACTGTAATAGTCTAACAGTCCCCGAGCACAAATGTCTTCACTATCTTCTGCAAGATCCTCGAGTTCTTCTTGTGGTTTTAACATTTTAATTCTATCCTCCGGCAGAGCTGTGTTGATAAAAACATCTTGTCTACTGCATAAAGAATTTGGAATCCCAAGAAGAAATGCCACAGCCTCTTGCGCAGAAATCTCTGATCCATTAATTAAAATGTTTCCAAACTTTTTTAGTTTATCTTTTATACTTAGGTTACCTTGTTGGATATCTTTGGTCGCGGCTTGCAAAAGACGCGATACACCCCCTTCAGACTTGAGTATATATCCAACACAATATTTAGCACAGGCGTATGTGTCCAGCACAAACTGAATGTCGATGTTTGCTCTCCAAGATTCTAAAAGCTTGCGATTGTAGCCATTGATGAATGCGGCGTTTGTTGATCTTTTGAGAACTACAGTTGTACGCTTTAAAGAACTTCGAATTGCTAAGATGTAATCTTCAAAACTTATATCCGCATTGTTCAGAAACACGTTAAATTGAATTTCCTGTTTGAATCCTCTTCCCATTTCGTTTAAAGTTGCTTGAATTTTTACAAACATGTTTGTCAGTCTTTGCCGCTCTGCTGATATGAATCCCTTAGGCAACGGTTCCAATATCATTGTTTGCGGCATTGGCGGCTTCGGAAATCCAAATCTGCATACTTGACCCTGCTTTACCCTTTTCTTGCACGAATGAGAATGCTTGTGAATTTGGTAGCCGATTAAATGTTCCATTTTGCCATCTTCATTTCGTTCACAAGTAATAAACTCATCAATGAATTTTATGCATGCAGTCATCGATTCTTCACTTCCTTCCACGAAAACTGGAGCATTTTGTATCCAATATAAACCGTGAGAGTGTGGGGATCCACGCATTTGGAATTATAGACGATTGAAGTAGTCCACAAGTTTGTACGGTGCAAAAATTCCCTCATTTGACTTCATTAAACAGGTTAGAAAAGCTCGGTGTCTGTGGTCAAAGTGGCGCATGCAAGTAACTGGGTCAGATCAAATAAGTTCACTCAGATCTTCAAAGCTCAGTTCCTTTGCCTCTTCTTCCGAAATCACTTTATTCTTCACAATCTTAGTAAGCATGACCTTAAAAAATAAGAACATAAGTTAGTTAGTTTGTTTATGAATATAAGTAACTGATGGAAAGTTGGCTGACTATGAATACAATAGCAAAAATCCAAGAACGAAACCATCAGTTGAAACAAATAGAATACGCGTGGAATTTAAAACTTATGATTATATGATTAGAATCATAAATATATGATGTTTTACATACCAAAAGCTCGGTCCATTTGGTTTCTGCAGCAGAGAGAGTAATAAAAAATGTGCATTTTCGTAACTGGCGAACCATAGCAAGAACCTTTTTTTGTTTCTCCTTCCAGTACGACGGAGACGACCTCAAATTTTTGAATACTGCGTACCCATCGTCCTTTTTCATTAAACTGTCCACGAATCCTGGAGTTCGGATATTTTTAACCGTAACTTTAGAATTACCCATCTTCTTTCTTAAACATATTTGAATGGCTTGGTGCACTTTTTCGTTGAAAGATCTTTTGAAAGCAAAAAGAATTTTTGTAGGACGACATGCTCGCCGATCATATCTTCTTAATTCGGACTTTGCAATATCAGTGAAGGACACTTTTAAATTTTCTTTAAATTTTCGTCCTACTCCTCCATATATTGTAGGAAAAGAAAGAATTTCGGCGTTAAGATCACTAAGTAAGTAAGTAAGTAAGTGTGTTTATTGATATTGGCCATAATCTTCACAATTCCGTAGCGCTAGCTACAATAATACACATTGATTCATATTATTTATATTATAGAATATAATAGTAGAA
>JAAAYG020056624.1:0-10439 GCA_009936455.2 Tomocerus minor
CAGGTCTCTTGCTTTAGAGTCTGCAATTGAATTATAATGTCTGTGTGTAGTTACATACACAAGACTTAAGTTCAAACTTAGCTAGTTTGTCAGTTTTCTTTACGATAATGGTAAATGGAGCCCATACAAATTGCAAAATCATGGTTTCTTTACTCCTAAGCAACATTTCAAACAATTCCAATTAGACCTGTTTTATTTTAACTACTTTTTTGGTAAATGGTGAGAAAATTTCATAAATGTATTCAAGTTCCATTTTGGAGAGATCCATAATTGGTATTACTATCATCCAAAGCCACTTTACTAAGCGCAAGATTGCGGAACCTCATCTTCAACAGAGCATTACCGAACCAGTTTGCTGGCAACGGTCCCTAACGAATTTTGAACTGCGTATGGTTACGTTATCATTTTACTCGTGTAGTATATTCTCATTCTCCATCTGTGAATTCTCGTGTTTAAGTCGAGCTTAAATCTGATATTCCTTAATTATCTATGAATGAGAGCATAAGATTACAAGTGCTAACCCATCAAGCTTATAGAATTACTCAGACAAAGTACAGACTAAAACAAAGTTATAAGAATATACAAACTTGATGTTACTTTACTTCTGTATATGGAAAAAATATGATATCAAAGTGGGGACGCTATAATTATTACAAATATCAAAGGTGAATGGTCTAGTATTGTAAATATCCCTATTTTACACCGCGACTATCTATTCTCCCATGTATTATAGCTAATTGTAATGTCGTATTTTCATTTATGCGTCTGTTTAAAATGACAGAAAATCAGTTTGGATATGCATTACACTACGAATTAACAATACTGTCAAAATTAGTAGGTAAATTAGTCCTTAAAACTATTGTCTGATTAACTTTGATTGATCTCGGAGATGAAAATTTCAACTAAATTCATCAACCAAATCAATATTATGTGTGTTTACTGGTTTCAAGTAATAATGATGACGCGTATCTTTCATATCGCATTTCTATTCGGAACATTTTTCAATTATAAATATATGGTTGAATTAATAAGTATAGTAAGTATAGTATGTAATGAAATCTAGATTAGAAGCTCTTATGGCTGTCAGTATTTTATTGTAGCACTTCAGGACCCAGTACCAGCCCAAAGATTTTCAAGAGCAAGAATAAAGCCAGCAAATCACTGGAGAGTGTCATTCATCTTTAGCTTCTTCAACAGTAAGGTGTTCTATAAAGGTGCGAATTAAAATAGAGACTGAAATCAGACCTTTTCGCTAGTTACTAGCTAATAAAATGTTTTCGAAATCATATTTTATTTTCTATATCTTTAGCATTCTAAATTATAGCATCGTAGGCAATTGTGATTTGCAAGTGTTGAAATTCATTCCTCAAAATGGAGTAGATGATGGTCTACCCTCTACTGCTCAATATATAGGGATTTCAGATCCTAACACAGGAACACAATTTGCCAAAGCTGACCGAATCTGCGTCTTTGGAATGTATGCTAAGCATTTCCAGTTGTCCTCTCTCTCACAATAGATTTATTTTTCCTGTATTTACAAAGATTCTACTTGTCCCTGCTAAGTTAGGTTTAACTCGAGATTTCATTTAAATCTCTAGCTAATTATGCAATCAATTTTTTGTCTAGATGGGGACTATACAGCACACCCAATTATGGTCTTGGTTTTGAGGCGTCTACAACTGTAATTACAGTTGTTGGCAAAAATCAAAATAAACTCGAGTGTTCCAGTTCAGGTGGGCAAAACAAAAGAAATTTCCACAAACATCAATACTAAACTAATCCAAGTAAAATCATAAAAACAATAATTTAAATAATGTAAACTCAAGGGCAAATTCGAGGTCTAACTCAAGTAAAATCAGTCAGATATTTTGGGAATCGAGATGCGAATGCTGACGGAATTTCAATTTTATCAGACCCTTATCTTTTAGGAGGTGAGTTAAATGGAAATACAAGATGTTTATTATAATAAAATTACAAACTAAATGTGAACTCATGAATACGGACATATGTAGGTGCGTGGGATCCGCAGACAGGTAATGCAGCTATCGACATGGACACTACTGACATATCTGGAGTTCGCATGGGGTCTGTTGCCATTACTGGAAATAGTTCTTGGCAACTTTGCAGTGACAAAGACTGCAAATTCGAAATTTGTGTTGATGTAGCAAAATCTCGATATGGCATAGTGTACTTGAACCGAGACACCTTGAGAGACACCGCCTCAAAGTGGCCACTCGTAATAAACAATGTCGGGGTTATTGCCAGAGATCGGTGTGCACAGATAACTAACCCCAATTACCAGAGAATGCTATGGAGAGCTGATGTGGAGGAGAAATCGGGATTGGATTTCCATGAATATGCACCTCGTACTAACGACAGTGCTCTTTCAGATGACGACGATATTGACACCATTACGACTACTGTAATTCCATAAAATATATTAATTGCGTCATGTTGCATGTTGGCCGAAAATACTGAATTGCAATAAAATACATTTTTCCTTGCGATGGAAATGTCCTAATATTGTAATATTCTGTGTGGGATTTATTGGTGTAAATTCAATTGATAGCCATCATAATGGCACTTGGCACTATGTACAAAGCTTTAATAATATTATTAGCATACGATATAAATACCCATATTATTATAATTTATATTACCTACAAGCATAAGTTCCGATTATCTGTAGGATTTCTTTATTAATGTCCATAAACTGTAGATGCCAACAGTTTTCATACATATTTAAGGGTTAAGAGTTAGTAGATATTTTTATTAGTGATTCATTGAAGGATAATGACCTAATAATGTTTATAGACTACTGGATTGGAAGTAAGATTACATTGATGACAATCTGCTGAACTCACAACTAGATTCTACTGTATTTCCTACCAGCATGCACATAAAAATTTATTGCTTAATCATGGCTGTGATAGGATTATCTGATGTTATCATTTGAGTCATTTCTCTTTCCATCAGCAAGTGGTTCATAGTCCAAAGCTAACACCTACACCAAGATGAATTTACCAATTTGGTTCCTGACAATTTTTGTGTTGACAAAGGTAGGTAAGCACACATTTTTTTGGATGAATTTTTTGCAATGATATCGAATGACATTCTGTTCACTTACTAAATATGTTTTTCATACTAGATTTTTTGTTAAAATGTGATTGTGGAGATTAAATGATGATGACGAAGATCTGCATGCAACAATTACAAATCTTTAATACAATGTGATGTTCTTTGAATTAGAATCATTTACCGTCAGCATCCCCACTCCCTTATGCAAATCTTCGTCAACTACAGGAGATTTGTGCAGGAACTATTACTGGAGGTAGCGGATGTAGTGATTTTCCAATTTTATCTCCAGTGCAACCTGTAAATTCACCAACATCCACATTAACAGGCCCCCAAGTTGATGTAGGTGGAATTGGTGGAATAAGTGGGACGGGAGTAGGAGCCGTGGGTGTTGCTCCTGCTCCTGGTTCGACATTAATTATTCGTAAGTGCATGAAGGTTTCAAAATTACACTCATATAGACTTTACTAAATGGAATTTTAGAAAATTACATTCTAATATTATGAGATAAATTAACAGGAAGAGGAATTGACTGCGGCTACGCAGAACTTAATGCTGGAGATGTTATTCAGATTTCCAGTAGAAATTACAATGTATCCAATTATTTTAACAATGAAGCATGTACATGGAAATTCGAGGTAGCTAAATGAAATTATTTACATTGTTCTCCTTAGTAGGAAAGGATTTTTGATTACATGTTCCTATCGAAAAATGGAAGTATGATGTGATTTTCATGACATTTTATAATAGGGAAATCGTTGTACCCTATCCACCTATTGCCCATGTGTCGATTTTCCACCGTCCCCGTTTTGCCTTGAAGATTACTTAAGGATTACGGATAAGTACAACTTTGACCAAAGGTAAAAGATTTGAAGAATTAAAATGTAATAGTTCAAATTACTGAAATATTGAATTCCGTTATTTGCTGTGAAATTATAGATATTGTGGAGGAAACAGCCCGGGTCGTCCCCTAGTTTCCAATTCTGACTCTCTGACTATAAGATATCGTACAGATAGAAGAACCACCGCTACCGGTTTCGTTTGCTATGTGTCTTGTGCAGCGCCCGGTTTCGGTCCTATTACGAACATTACCGAAGGAACACCTTGTCCTAATGCTACTCCGGCCCCAGTCACTATTATGACGACATAGTGTTAGAGTAATCTTAACTCATAAAATTATGCATGTGTAAAAAGCAGTTTATATGAGACTTTGATAAACTGTTGGAAAATTTACGATTGAATTTTTATTCTTGTTAAGTTTTTGTCAGGTTGAATTTATGCAGTATTTCACAAGTGATACTAATAATACATCTTGGTAATTGGTATCGTATATGTATACAAAGCCACACTGGTAGAATTAATAGTTACATTTAAATTACACACTAGCACTGAGTTAATCCTATCTAGATATTTTTCTGGTAATATTCGGTTGTAGCAGTACATACTCTTCATAGTACTATATCTGTATTTACCTCTAGAATAGTTATATTCATAGAACAGAACACATAAAACAAAGACGGATTCTCACCGTCTCATTAATTTTTTCTATTTTTCTATTACTTCAAAGTTATCGTTAGCAGGTAAGCAGTAAAGAAGCACGCTCAACATTATGATATTGCACGACTTATGACACTAATGAGTTGGTTCCCAGCTCTGCAAGCGGCTAAGACCATTAATTGAGGTTCAATCTTGTCAACAGCCCGAAGTACACTCTCCTCGGAGAAATGACTGTCAATGATACTGGTTCCTCGCACAAAAGCTCTTCCTCTGTTAAGAAAATTGCAAGTTACATCGATGTGGTACATAGATAAGCACATAGGAATAATGAAACAGAAAATTTTATTTGTTTTACGTCATGAAGTCTGCCAATACGGATATCGCACATTGGACGGTCTTCCTTAGAGCTTGTTTTCCGTTTCTGTTGTATACTGCCCTAAGTACATCGATAGCCAACTTGATGCTACCAATAACTGGGAGGAGCTCCACAAAGTCCGATTTTACAAATACTCGGAAACTTTGCTTTTCTGTACATTAATACAAACATGCAATACAATGATCCATTTTACAAGTCAAAAATCATTTTGGTAAAATTGTGAACCTGCAACAGGAGATGGGGATTTCTGCTTTTTCGGTTCTGGTGAAGATCGTTCAACTGGTTTCGAGTAGTTATCTATAAGACCAAGTTTTAATGATTTCCACAAATAATACGTTTAGATGTGCAACAATTAACCAAAATACTTACCGCGGGGTGCTGGTGATGGTTGTGCCTGGTACTGATATTTGCTTTCATTGGATACAAAAGTCGTTTCTGTCGGTCTACTTGGCACTGGGACGGAATCTTCGATTTTCGGTGCGTAACTTACAGGTGAAGGTGAAGGTGGAGGTGAGGGTGAAGGAGGTAGTGGCGTGGCAGGTTTTGGAGTCGCAGGCTTTGGAGTCGCAGGTTTTGGAGTTGGAGGTTTTGGCGACGCTGGTTTTGGCGAAGCCGGTTTTATAGGAGTTTTGGCACGTTCTTCTATTTCTATTTCCTCCTCCTCCTCCTCTTCCTCCTCCTCTTCTTCTTCTTCTTCCTCTTCTGGTTCTTCCACTTTCTTAATTTCCTCTTCCTCTTCCTCCTCTTCTTCTTCCTCTTCTTCTTCTTCTTCCTCCTCTTCCTCTTCCTCGACGGTATTTAAGATTTTGCCACTTTTAGTTTCTCCATTTGGCAGTTCTGCCTGATATTCCCATTGGTCCGGTCTCAAAGAATCGTCATTGGGATACTCAAACTTGACTTTGATAGAAACTTTTTTGAATTTCCTCATGCCTTTAGCTTGTTCGTACATGTCTTCTTCAAGATCTGCCCATGGACCTTTGTTCGTTTTAGGGGATTTAGGGAAAAGGTTGACTTGGTCGGTACCTGATCCACCCAGACGCTTTGAAATGATTTGACCTGGCTCGTCTGTTGACACTCCAGATTCTTTCGCCCATTTTTTCTGTTCGTCAGTGGTGGCTGTACCTACAGAAATTTAGAACGCTATTTCAGAACATTCCGTTGAATATCAGCAGATGGTAACCGAAATGGTAAATGTCATTTAATGAACTTGTACCTTTGTCCAAGTGGTCTACTCCTATTTCAGCTGCGAGATACTCAATTCGGCCACCATTTCCCAACTGAAAAGCTTCAATTGGTCCCTTGTCCGTTGGGTAATTTGTTCGCAGTCCACGAATTGGTCTTATGCTCATTGTGAAGTTTTAAAATCTAGAAGATAAGAATGAACTTTTCATGACAGCACTGACAGTTAAAAGTTTTTAGAAAAATCTGCCGATCGTTTTATGAAATAAAATGCTATCTTACCTTATTTTCTGTTTTAAAGAGCCAAGCAACGAGCTTTTCTAGTGTTAATGTTAACCTGTTCGGTGATAGGATAAATTTAAGGTATTTTCCTTGTGATTGATAAGAAAACGCGTAAATGAACCGGTATAAAATACAAAAGGAATCCAGGCTCACTCTGTGAATCTGATTTTAGCTGGCTGTCTTTAATCTAAATAGGTTCTTCCCCTTTGCTTCACCATCAGTGTCTTCTATGTCTGTCACTATCTATCTACATCTGAAAGGTGACATTGCCCACTGATTATGCAGACTATCTACTACAATACATAGAGTTAAAATCTTTGCATCGAGTGTATCCGTACATACATTTTCTCCGTGCACGATTGTGCAATCCTCTACTGCACATCCGTGTCGCACTTAAAAATAGGGAAGGCTATAAATACTTTCAGCATCCACTGATGGCAACCCCACTTTGGTTCTAGATCTTTGCGCACAGGAGTCAATACTCGATTTAAGTAAAAGACTCTACCAAAGGACTACTCTGTAGTCTTAGTCTGGTAATTATCATCCTATAATTATAAAGTAGAATGATAGACCATTCATTTTAATAGTATCTCTGCCACTCTATAAATGGTTAGCTATGTCTTCTATGACTACATTATTATTAACATGACTCATGGCACATTTAGTACATAGTAAGACAGGTGCAAATGCAATTTTAATAGCACCCTGCAAAATATTGGCTAGTGTGTCGAATTCTTTATTTGCAAATCTAATATTTTAACCCCTGTCTTATTTAATGAGCCTTTTTCAAAAATGTTTTGTAGAAATATACGTTGTGTAGGGGGTAGAGGGAGAGCAGAGACGAAAAGCAAACTTTTTAGATGTGTAATTGTAATGCTTAATGTAACGTACATTGTGTAAAACGGTTTCCCTTACACTACCCTATAGCTAAAAATAGTAGCTGTTACAATTTCCACATACTAAGCATTATTAGGCTATAGCACATGCTATATTTATGCATTAGTCTATATCTATCTCCATCATTGAAAATCCTTATAGCTATTGCTAAGAAAATTGTTTAGTAGTCTAGCTCTTCGTAAGTTGATATTATTACTGTTTTCACTTTTATAATACTTCTCGGTTTAAGAATTTTGTCTCAAGATTAAATTATACACACTATATCCTAAAGTCTCTTAATTGAAAACTTTTGAAAGTTAAAGAAATAATCGTACAAGTACAAAAATAGTCTAATTAAAATCCTGAAATGAATTATAAAGACACACTGTGTAGCTTTTGCTCTGACCCTGCCTCTGCAAACTGTGGTCATTGTAAGAAGGTATTTTATTGCTCAAAAGAACATCAAAAGTTGCATCGAAAAACACATAAAGAAGATTGCTTCCCCGCTATTCTGTTCAGAGATCCTTTAATCGGCCAGCATTGGATAGCAACGAGAGATATCAAAGAAGGGGAATTAATATTTAACGAATTTCCTATCGCAGTAGGACCCAGCGGTAGTCTCCCTGTGTACCGTCCAATATGTTTAGCCTGTTTCAAATTCATTGGAAAACTTTACCATTGCTCCAGGTGTGGATGGCCTGTGTGTAATCCAAGTTGTGAAAAGGTAATTTCTAATACTTACCTCGGCACTCTTGTGTGTGCTCTTTTTGACAGGAAAACCTAAAACTAAAAATGCTTTAACATTTCAGGAGGCCCATCATACAGAATTGGAATGTCCAATTCTGAGCAGAAACAAAATCCCACCTCCATCCAAACCCATTCAATATCAGCAAATCTTTGTTCTGCGTTGTTTACTACAAAAAAATCTCTCTCCCGATAAATGGAAATTACTACTAACTTTAGAATCGCATGTAGAAGAGAGAAAAGGCAAGAAAGAATGTACAGAAGCAATTGACTCCTGCTTTAAATTCATTCGGAATTCCTGCAAAATCACTGAGTTTGATTTTGATACAGTAAATTATGTTTACGGAGCAGTACAATTTAACTCCTATGCACTGGAGAGATATCTTAAAGGAAGTGGAGTTGGGTATGAATAATTTTTATCCTACCATTAGAAATTTACATTAAAGAATTATCATGAAAATTGAAAATTGGGTTACTCCCCACTTTCCATTTAATAACTTCAAATAAAATTTTCAACTTCAACCGACGCAAATTAGAGCATTTTCTTCTTGAATATTTTATTACAGAGCACAGTTGTTCTTCAAATTGGGAAAACTCAACCATAGCTGTGTCGAAAACACAAATGCGCTGGATCTTGAACCTAAGCCTGGAAAATCACCTCTGTCCAGAGGACTTTCCTTGGTGGCATGTGTAAATATTCAAAAAGGCCAAGCTTTAACCCAACTTTACGGAGATACTCTTCAAGGAACTTATCCCAGACAACGTTTCCTCGAAGCAGAGTATTATTTCACTTGTTGTTGCGAACGTTGTAAGGACAAGACGGAGTTGGGCACATATTACTCAGCGATGAAATGTAAATCGTCAAAATGTGGGCCAAATGGCTATTTATTACCAGCTAATCCTTTGGATCCTGACTCTCTTTGGGCTTGCGACAGTTGTAATGCTAACCAATCATATAAAGGAAACATTGATAAAATAATTGATGCTATTTCTCAACAAATGAAAATACTTCACAATGATATTCTAAAAGGAACGAACAATCTTCATCAGCAAGTTGAACTTAATACTAAGCTAGAAAACTTTCTTAGTGAACACGAGGGAATCACTGTGCATCCGAATCATTACACATTAGTTCCTATCAAATTAAGGAATTTACAAGAAACGTATGAAATCTATACCTCAATTTTATCATCATTGGATAGTAAAGCAAAAGGAAAACGCTGTGCACATGGCGAGTCGCTTTCTAAAATGAAAGTCGAAGTTTTGAAAAAGATCAACACAGCCAAAGAAATGCTAAAAGTATTCAATTACATTAGCCCTGGAAATTCTCCAATTAGAGGAGTACTCAATAAGTTTATCGACGAATACACTGCCCTGCAAACAACATTAGTGTCACTAAAGTAAGTTCATTTACTGAGTTAACTGAGTATTAAAACCAATTTGAGAATATTTCATGGAAGGATATTTAAAAAGCACTATACATCTAAAGTCGATATCAAAAAGTTTAATACTTTTATTTCTCTTAATGCATCTTAGGTATTATTTGATTAGTGTATAAAAATCCTAAAAAGCTTTATTGAGATTACATAAATACAACTACAATCATATCTTGGATTATTGGAAAAAACAGCAGGGATTAACTATTTATATTTACACTCATATTTGGATAACTAGCTAACTTTTTCAGTACACAGATTCATACATTTCAAGAAAATATGTTGATACATATATCAAAATTGCTTACTACAGAACATTGTTCTTTACAAACTATATACATGAAGAGTAAAGTGGTTTTTTTACTGTCAACCAACTTTTTTAACGGACTGTTTCTGAAATTCTGAGATATAAGACATCATAGAATCATTTTTCTAAATTCGCACATAAAATAATTCTTCGTTCCACAATCGCTGACAATCCAAGCTCCGCCTGTACCTATTGCAAGACATTTGTCCGTAGAAACATCTGGCTTCCACCCATTGGGATGGTAAAATAAGAAACGGCCTGTGCTCAACCACTGAATCATTCGTCCTGATTTCGTTGTGACCCCCGATGTCCAAAGGTCAGCATCCAAAGACTGCCTGTGCTTTGTGACCAATTTATTTTCTGCAGGAAATTCTATCGCCAAAAGTGACATGTTGAGTTTTCTGCATTCTTGTATAGATTGAAAGAATGACTCCTATAATTCATAAGAATATATCTTTCATTTTGCAAAATATTTTTATGGCTCAATGCTATAAAACATACACAAGTATTACTCTTGCCAAGAAAGATTGAATTTGGAAAGATAAGGCAATTAGATTAGAACAGTAGAAGTGCTCGGCTCGACTTCCTAATTTGCCTCTGTGTGTGGTCTTCACTAGTGTGAACTTTCAGATCGGTGTAGACTGTATACCTACATTGTAGGTATGCA
>JAAAYG020056657.1:267-10438 GCA_009936455.2 Tomocerus minor
ACAGTTAAATATGGTGTTCAAATACAAGTTATTATAAGGAAAGAAAAATAAAACATATTGTTAACTTAATCTTCACATTAAGATTAGCTTGGAATATCATTTACAGTTAAATATGGTGTTCAAATACAAGTTATTATAAGGAAAGAAAAATAAAACATATTGTTAACTTAATCTTCACACAATTTTGCTTCTAACTCTTGTTGTTTTAGTAGGAACATTTTTAAGTTTCTTTTGAAAGATACAATATTGTGAGCATTTCTAATTTCTAAAGGTATATTATACCAGTAGGTCAATGCTTGTTCAGAAAAACTACGATTACCATACTGAGACATCTTTTCAGTTGAAATTCTTCGTACATAAGTACTACATCTAGTTTCAATTGAGTTTGATTCATCAAAAATGATATAATTACGAAAATAGGGAGGGCATGTGTTTGTATAGATAGTATAGACAAGTTTTAGTAGTTCAAATTTATACAGATTATGAGGAAACAACCATTTTAATTCATTAGTAATTAGCTCTTTAACATGATCATACTTCAATTTACACAAAGCAAACCTACCTGCTAGTCTAATTACCTTTTCAACTCTGTTAGTGTATTTTTGATCAGCAGTCCCCCATACCACTACCATGTACCTAATAATTGATAATACATACGCATTCATTGCAATTATCCTATTGGTTTTGCTTAGCATATATTGATAGGGATACATAGATATTATTAAGCCATTACACTTAGTGGTAATATTACTTATATGTTCACAGAAACTCAGATTAGAGTCAATTGTCAAACCTACTATTTTTACACTATCCGAGGTTTTTATCTTATTGCCATTGACATTTAGACATATACTATTTCTATCAATATTACAATTTGGTTTGGATACCACTACCATTACAGTCTTATTTATGTTAATTTCCATGTAGTTGGAAGCCATCCAATTCAATATATTTGCAAAATCTTCTTCTAGAAGCTTAAGTAAGTTATTTACATTTTTTGGGTCACCAGAGATTATAATTGTATTGTCATCTGCAAACAAAAACATTTCTGAGTTTTTTACACAGTTAGGCAGATCATTGATAAAAATGGAAAACAATAATGGCGCAAGTATTCCTCCCTGGGGTATTGAAAGATCAATAGGTTTAATATCTGAAACATCATTTTCATTTACCAACGTATAGTGTGATCTACTAGACAGATAAGATTTTAACCAATGTTCATTAATATTATACCATGACAGTTTGTGAAGTAGGACAGTAGAATTAGTTCTATCAAATGCTTTGGCAATATCTAATGCTAGAATAATACAAATATTTCCTAAATTTATTTGCTTAAAAAGTAGATCGGTTATTGCCACTTGTGCATGTAAGGTAGAGTGATTTTTCCGAAAACCAAATTGATTTTTATGTAATATCTCAAAATTTTGTACATGCCTTATCAATTGGTCGTATACACATTTCTCAATTAGTTTAGATAAAAAACTTTGTACAGAAATTGGACGATAATCACTTGGAAGTGTGGCTTGCTCAGTTTTTGGAATTGGTACGATTTTTGACGTTTTTAGTGAGCTACACAAGTTTCCAGTACGTATACTAGTATTTACAACGCTACTATTTAAAAAATGCAATTTAGATCAACTGGAATTTTACAATTTATTTTCCAATACCTATGTATTAATATCACATGAATGCATTGACTAGTCTTCTCTCTAATATACTAGCAAGCAAATTTCAAGAAAATTATTTGCGTCTTCATAAATACTTTACTAGTTTTACTTTTTATTGCATGTCAACTGCACACAGGTGCCTGTCATATTATTACGCCAGGTATGCACGGAAGTTATTTTTGAACCAATCAATATTTAATGTTTTTAATATTTAATAGATTCATTAACATCTAGCAAATAGAAAGCGCAAATGTCACGTCATTTTGTTTTGACCATTTTAATAGGTGAGACTTTATAGGCATCCTATAACAATAAATGTTTGTCTTAAGGCAATATTTTGCTCTGACTGAGAGACAAGCTACAGACAACTGAACCACCAGTATTTTTCAGTATTTTAGCTAGTTTCCTGTGGTGACTAATTTCAATTTAATTTCCTCATTGTATTCAGTATTGCTTCACAATGAAGTAGAACTCATTACCGAGATTAAATACTAACAATAACAAGCTGCAAAGTATTGATTTTAATTTTAAAGTAATAATTTTACTATTGAATTCTAAGAAACCTTTAGAATCTAGGTTCATTTTTACTTTTAGACCAATGTCAACCAGTAGTCTAGTTGAACATCTCAATTTTAGAACCTCTGAACCACGTACAAATTAATATTTTACAACAACTGATGATTGTTACAATTAACATTACATAGCCATAAATTTGACTTAAAATCAGCATCTGAATACATAATTGACAGTAGTTAGTGTTCTGTTAATACAATTTCAATTACTGTCGTATTTACACAATGATTTAGAATATTAATAACAAGAAATAATACACTTTTGTTCTAATTACCTATTAGAAATCAGAAATGGCAAATACAATAGGCAATTAATTGAGAATTGTTTAATTTACCATTTTATTATATCATTGTATTTAAATAATAATTGATAATAGACTAAAATGATTTCTTACGTAAATTTTTTTGCGTCACGTCCACGTCGTCAGTCCTTTGAGTTTTTCCACATGCAATAACTAGATTTTCAATAGAAACGGCACCAACTATCCAACTAACTACAACTACTATGCACACATCTGATGTCTGATCAGCTGAACTTTTAAATTCAGATGGCAATGGTCAGCTTTCACTATCACTGTTGCATACAGGGACTGTTCACTATTTCTGTTGGTTGCTTGGTGTGAACTATGAAATGGAATTAAAATATTCGAACAGTCAGGAAATGTAGTC
The DNA here is from genome assembly GCA_009936455.2 of Tomocerus minor. Lineage (NCBI taxonomy): Eukaryota > Metazoa > Arthropoda > Collembola > Entomobryomorpha > Tomoceridae > Tomocerus > Tomocerus minor. Next base: position 3,176 of record JAAAYG020056657.1, read on the forward strand.
GAATAGTAGTTTGATTAATGATGATGAATAGGGAAACACAACTCTGCAGTCATCACCTTAGTTGTGCATTGCGCTCACAGCTGTGTATGCCAACCACAACAAATAAAAACAATATTTGCTAAACAAAAGTATGTGGTAATTATTAATGTACTACAAGGAATGATGAAATGACTGCAGATCTTGTAAACTTTTTCATCTTGTCATCTGTACATGCTGACCTGATAGGCTCGGCTGACTGCGTTTCACAGACGGACTATTATCTAGGGAGATGTGAATATGTGATGTGTTGAGCTTTGAGCTCTAGCTTAGCCCAGTTTGGGTCTTGTGCGTAGTGTTGAAATAAAGTCTCAAAGTGCAACTCCTTACTCCACACATGTCCACTCCACACTCTGCCTATCTGCACATTACACTGCTTCCATATTTCATATCCATTGCCATCAGATGTCAGATGTCGGATAACGTGTATTAAATCGTTATTAATTTCCATCCTTATCCCATTGGAATTCCTTCCATTTCATTTTCAATCATGCTTTTTTAGCATGAGAAATGCATGTCAATCTGTCTGTAAGCCTCTTCTTGTGTCCGTCTCTGTCCTCTCTGTGCGCAATAACTCCAAAAGGAATTGACGTTCAAATTTTGAAATCACACTTATTATTTCGGTTCAATTTCAAAAAGAAGGTTATGGTCACAATCGAAAAAATCCGATACATCCACTTAGGGGTCTGGTTCAGCAATCAAAGAAAGATACATTTTTTGCATTCGCATATTGCATAACCGCAGTCTCTTACAATAATAGTGAGAGACTGAAACTGGTTTCCTAAGCCATTTTGTTGAAATCCGAAGGTCTCGGTCACCTAACTCGAGGCCAAAAAAGTACCGGTTAAGCCCCCCGAGGCCCACCATAGTTCTGTTAAAGAGATAGAAATCCACTTTTCCTTACCCCTAGAATGGATGAATTTTTCTCCTTAGATGGTTCCCAACGGAATGCCAAACTTACTAACAATGAATTTTGTGATACCACAACCTCCCATCGTCCCATCCCTCTTCATAATTTTGTTATTAATAGAAGGAATTCAGTCAAGCCAAACATGAGAAAATAAAAACAAAATTACTAATTTATATTTCGAGGAATGCATTTGCCCCGAATGCCACCCCCCTCAATACGGATATGTTGAAAACAATATTCCAAAAAAAGGTACGTTCTAATCACCACAATATATAGTAGTTAGATGCTTAGGGAGGGCAGTCATCATCTATACTTAGTATTAAAACGTTATGTTGTCAACATACCCCACCCAACACTTAAAGATTTGTCCACATTGAATAATCCGTAAAAGCATTCATGCTCCAGTTCCAGTCAGAAATGAGATAATAACATCTCTTATGATTTTTCTTCGAAGTCCAAGGCATTAGTGTTTCGTCTACGTCCACAGTATCACTGTGTTTACCATTGGAGACTTTCGTTGTTACATCAAAAAATAAAACGATAATAATACTGCTGCCATTAGATTACGAATATCACTAAATAAATAAATCATTGTAGAACCAAAGCAGTCAAAGCACCAATGATGGGCAGAGGGAACAGTCCTACCAAAAAGACATCATTTCTTTATCAAAGTTTAGGTTTTTGCGAGGATTTTTTTATGAGTAACGGGACTAGGAGGACTTTCTAATGAGTCTCATAGCTGGGAAGAGTTTTCGGAGAATTTCATTAGCTTTTCTAATTTTGGGAAGAATCCTGGAAAGAGCCTTACAATGGTCATACGTAGTCGGGACAAAGTACCAGAACAAAGACCCAAAGTGTCTTGAAGTATCCATGACTGGAACTCTAAACTGTTATGTCATGGCTTTGCTGATTATAATATTTGCTGATATTTATCTAATTAAAAATTCTTTCAATAAAACTTACATTTAATATTATATCGTAATAGCGTTGCTCTACTGTTCTGGGGGATTCTACTATTTTGAGTCGACTGGCTACCATAATGTATGGTGCAAAATTTAAATAAAAGTGTTTCTCTCTCTAGGGGACCAAAAGTGTGACTGCCATTAAACTAAACATAAGTTGTGTAATGGTTTTTAATATTTGATACAATGTAGTAATACGTGAACAGATATTATATTATCGTCTTATGTTTTCTGCCAAAAGTGGTCCAAATTGTAGTAAAACATGCATTCATCTATCTCAAGTAAATATACTGTATTTTGTAAGCAAAGTTCCCCACAATCCTTTATGATTCTGAATACACTTAAGACGAGAATAATAGGTCCTATTAGATTATCATAATATTTGAACTGCTCTAGAATTGAATCACAAGCTTCCATTATATTTTTCATTTAAGTACAAACTTGGTATGGATTTCATGATATTGACGTTCTCTAACGGCTAAAATTTGAAAAATCTTTCCATATTTTATGCTATTTAAAGCATTTATATGGCTGTAAAACATTCTAGCCGTATACTAAGATTTAAGTCAAAATTGACATTTTCTACGCTCGACTAAGTTTTCCTAATCATGACTAAGTGCTAAGCCACTTTCGGAGCACTTACTTTAACAACTTATAAACTAGAACAAACTCTGTTGAAATAAGTATTATCGATTTCGGTTTCTATGCTTTTAACGATCGCCTGAAATCAGTGCTGGACCAGGCATCCTTTGTTGTTGTGCCGATAATAAAAAACATCTACTGAGAAAACTAAAAGAGTGCAAACAAAAAACAATCAACTACAAATCCACTGTCATTTGACATTTGGCCGTTGGAATTGAGTTTGAGTTATATCCAAATATAAATATAAAGTGTCGAATACGTGACAATCTATGTCTACATACTATCAACGGCACTGGCATTAAGTCGTGCTTGTGTGGAACTATTCTGTTTAAGATAGCTTCAATGGCTTGCTTCAAAACTCATAATGGTTTCAAAATGAAAGTGATTGTTTCAAAATGAATGACGATTAGCAGTTTAGTTATTGCAATTCCAATATTGCAAATTGGTTGCTATCAAAAAAAGAGAATTTAAATTCAACATTGGTTTATCGCAAAATGAAGATTTGGTTTATGCTAACACAGAGAAGACAATAAGTATATAATAACTCAAACTTTTCAAAAGGGCAAAATGGTTGTTAGAAATTTTTTTCAAACTTTTTTCCAAATTAATTTCGAGAATTTTAAAAATGTAGGGAAAAATGTAAACAAAGCTTTAAGTGGTTCATGCTAATATTTGCAATGCTTTAAAATTTATGAATATTATTCATAGAAATAAACCTGGAGTTGGTTATTGAAGTCGAAAACACGATTTTAGGATTCATTATTTTTTCCTCCGTAAACATGAACCGAAGAGTTACGCCAATCGTCAATCTTTAAATTATAATCCCTTCATTCCAACGATAGCATCCACTTTTTCCTATCTAATCCAAATCTTGAGTTACCAACCTGTAAACGAATCTACTTATGCATAACCCTGTATCAATATATATATGCATAGGGTATAGGTAGGTCTATCTGGTTTGTGCGGAAATGGTCTTAGTTTGGTTTATGTACATCGGAAGATTAAATTGAGACTACTCAATACACATTTTTTACACTGATGCATTTCAACAACCACTACTTTGTGAAGATATTCTAAGCTCCTCGTCGCTCTGCTGTCGAGAAAAATATTATTTCCTTTTCAAATTGATATCGAGGTAAATTGTGATTAATTCTTGAGTTGCTACTTAATTGCCGACAAAAATAAATAATATTGCTAAATCTTGTAAAAGCAGTCTCTGGTGATTACTTAATATTTTGTATTTATGCACAAGCAAAAATATCCTTTCATACGGTATTCAATTCAGCAAGAAATGTCTACCATCAACGTTATTAATTTTAAGTGTTTTTCGTTAACGGCGAGTTATATTTTATTCGCTGTTATAAAGACAGGCTCGAGTAGTTTAAATAGACCACACGTCGTTATAATTCTGGTTGATGATGCAGTAAGTATTTACCCATTGTATAATAAATATTTATGTACTAGGGTAGATATGTTCGTTTCGTTTATATATACGTTTTTCATTTCATGACAATTTTGGGTAAATAAATTATATGCAACATTTAAATGTGCAGGGATGGAACGATTTCAGTTTTCATGGCTCGTCTCAAATACCCACACCAAATATTGACGCATTAGCATTATCTGGAACCCTACTGAATACTTATTACAGCTGCCCTCTCTGTACACCCTCACGGGGAGCTATGCTAACAGGAAAACATCCAATACATATCAGTAAGGAAGTATTTATGTAAATATTAGGGGCAGCCGTATTTTAAAGATGAAAGCCTTCGATCTTTGAACTAAAAATTGGACGGAGATACTTAAGCTCTATAATAAAAATGCTTGGCCCTTTCAGTGTTAACAAATAATCTTGTGAGTTATTAAGAATTGCCCATTATTCATAGGACTACAGCACTATGTAATTATGGGAGGCATGGCTGATGGATTACCTTTAGGAGAAAAGCTGCTTCCACAATATTTGAAAAAACTAAACTACTCCACTCATTTGGTAGGAAAATGGCACTTAGGTCATTCAAAAAAAGAGTTCACCCCAACATACAGGGGATTTGACTCACATTTTGGCTATTGGCTAGGAAAACAAGACTACTATTCTCACATGGCTAGTGATGAGGTAAGTTTATTTGAAAATCTTAGTAACTATGCTAAAATGTTATCTGTTTTATTTAGCATAATAAATAAAAATTCATTTAGAGTTACTTCGGCTACGATTTAAGAAACGAGTTAACTCCTAATTATGAACAATTTGGACAATACAAGTAAGAAATATAAGATGCATAATTTTATTAAAATTGTAATAAATTTTGTGGATTAATATGATGCAATAATATTTTTAACAAGCACTGAGCTGTTCACAAAGGAAGCTGTAAAATTAATAGAAAATCATCACAAAGGAAATCCTCTATTTTTGATGGTGGCACACCAGGCTCCTCACAGAGCCAATGAATATAGTCCATTACAAGCTCCAGTTGAAAATGTTGAAAAATTTACGTCAAAAATCCAAAATATTGGTCGCCGAAAATTTGCAGGTGAGAAGTAGCATTTACTAATATTGTTGAAACATGCAGCGAGGCATGACTAATAACCACCACAAATTATTAGTGCTCTCTGCTAATTATATTATTTTCAAAGCGGGGGTAAAGTAACTCTCCATGTAACATGCACCAAAGGGAACAAATAGCCTTTCGATATATTTGAAAATTAATAAAAGGTTTTTCTATAGTACCTACCTATACAAAAGTCCATACGGTCTCAATGTTACATAGTGAAAATAAGGCTATAGTATAACGAGGGTTTGCATTCTTCCCAGTACTGATTCGATAGAAAAGCCTTAATGAACATCAATGAAGTAAATACTTTTGAAATCTGTTCATACTTTTCGACGGTGTTTCTAACATTTTCAAAATAAAATTCTTAACAAAGATTTGTTACTGAAATGCAAACTTTGTATTTATAGCAACAATAGATATTTTTACCAGCACTTGCTACCCGGTTAAGCATCATTCATATGTGTATGAATAAATGGGTATATAGTACTAAATATTTAAAATCTAAATCAATTGGGCAGTAGAAAATTATTTTTGTGGCATTTTAATTAATTTGGTAATATTTAATTGTTATGAGTACAGTAAAATATATTTTTGAACAGCAGAAACATGTTTTAGTCTGTAAAACGTTTCAGTTTCGTCAAATACGATTGTTTCTGCTCGTGAGGTACACGGAATCTGGCTGGAGCCTGGAATCACTCTACATAACGCGGTTAGCTGATAATCAAGGAGCGGATATGTATTTTCCTAAAATCTCGAAATATGTATTTAAATATGTGCTAAAAATCGATGAAATATGTATTTAAATATGTGCTAAAAATCGATGAAACATGTGCTTAAATATGCTAAAAATCGATGAAATATGTGTTTATAATATGCTAAACATCGATGAAATATGTGTTTATAATATGCTAAACATCGATGAAATATGTACTTATATGCATTTAAAACGCTCAGTTTTTGAGAAATGAAAGTTAGCAATAACGCTTTATAGCAATGTGAGGTAACATTCCACAAGTCCACGGAGATCAATAATGTCTTTCTACATCAGCAACTCTAGGAGAAATACAATTTTTCCAAAAAAGTACGACATATTTCCATCTCATACTACATGGTGGATGTTTTGGGGCTCATTGAATAGCTGCACGCCCGTTGCAACAAAGTAATCAATATAATATGCCAATAATATTATTGGTAGTGTCATGGGAGCTTCATTTTATGACTCATAGCTGTCTTTTTTTGAATATTAATTAAATATCCATGGAGATTTTCCTAATCGGAGGATTGTTGAAAAAGACAGACGGCGGTCTACGTACCCCTTAAGTTATAATTACCGAATAATATACCTTACCTGGCAATATATATATTGCCTTCTTTTATTTTGAAACATTACGGATTTTTTGTTTCCTAAATCCTAGCATTCAGAAGCGTAGTCATTCCTGATTTAAATCTGGGAATTTTGGCAGCGTAGTGAAAGAAATAATTTAATTAATTGTTAAGCAAAGTTAAAAATGCGCTGGTCATAGGATTATATTTTGTATATGTATGTATGTATGTTAGTGGGAGAGTGTGACATAGACTATTGAGTAGAATAGACACACTACCGCTCAAGCCGCGAGGACTTATTTGCAGTGACTCCCTGAACAGCTTTGCTGTTCGGAGAAACCATTCATTCGCCCTGCTGACATACAGAATGCAAGCAGGGACGACAAGGGAACTCCAGTGACTCTTCAACGGCGATGAGATACCTACTCAGGGGCTTGTTTCTCAACCCACTCAAAGCGGCGCATTCAGCTGCATGGTATACCGACGTTTCGACACACTCTGCGCAAGTTACCCGACTGCAGGTAAGTCACCCGACGGTCGACTGCAAGTTACCCGACACCCAACTGCAGGTAAGTCACCCGACGGTCGACTGCAAGTTACCCGACACCCGACTGCAGGTAAGTCACCCGACGGTCGACTGCAAGTTACCCGACACCAGACTGCAAGTAAGTCACCCGACGGTTGACTGCAAGTTACCTGACACCATGCCTAGATTCTAGGATAATGTTTTTGCGATTCAAATTATTTACCGGTTTAAACTGTTAGACAAAGCTGCATTTGTAGAGAAGCCCTAGGGTTAGGGAGCGTCCATATACTACTAAGACAGCTTAGGGGGGGGGGT
>JAAAYG020056668.1:0-10433 GCA_009936455.2 Tomocerus minor
AGACGGAGCAATCCTATTTTCTAATGGGATTGTCGCATATACTCCTAGAACATATCCTGAAAGTTTGACGTCAGCATTTTAATCCGTTTTGGAGTTATTGTGTAAACGGACGTACGGACGTACCCACGGACGTACGTACGGGCAGACAGACTAAAAGAAGCTTAAAAGAAACAAGGCCGTTTCTTAAAAAAGAAACGAGGCCGTTTCTTAATAAACAGCTTACAAAACACACATCAAAAAATGTTTTTAGTTGGAGTTACCTTTTAAGAGTATGATAACCTGGCAATACTCAACTAAATGACGCTGGAACATTTGCAGCCTTATATCAATTCTAAGTAGCAGGATGCTGTTGTTAAGTTCAGGGCATATTATTTGATATAGGAGAGACCCATTTTAAGTAGGATCGGCTTGAGTGCTATATTTATGCTTTTATATTACTAGGTGTACTTCAGTAAAAATCACTTTGGCGCTATTAATAAATTAAAGAGTCATAAAGCACAATGGATAAAAAAGTGAAGTTAGAAAAGTACTTTTCTGTTATTGATCGAAAAACTTGAAATGAGATTCTTTGTATCCTATGTTGTTTTGAATACAAGGTAGCTCTCCCCAAACATTCCCAACCAAACGAACTTTGTTATCCACTTGAATAACGCGTTTTAAAAAATAAACAAAAATTTCTGGTGTAGTAACTGCGGATCTCCTATTGTGTCTGGAATATAAGGTAGCTATATATCCTGAAAAAAAATTCTGACCAAACGAACTTTTCTTACCCGCTTGAATAACGCATTTTAAAGAAAAAAAATCTTGTGTCGTAACTTCGCATTTAAACATGTTTGGGTTTCTTATTTGAGTATATTGAGACCAATTAAAACAAAGATCCTGGATCTAAATGCCAAGGTTAATATCAATCATTTCTAGGTGGGGATTTTACATCAACATTTCCTCCTATTTTGGAGGAGTTCCTTTTTTCTGGAACTATGAAACGGAAAAGTTTGAAATATCGAAGTCACGTTATGGCCTAGTGGTGTTTACCATTCTTAATGGGATATTTGCCTTTTTCTCCCTGGTTGAAATCAAAATTGCAATTCGGGAGGGCGATCTTAAAACAACCATTGCCGAAGTCATGATTATGATGAATGTGCTAATTATGATATTAAAATAAGATGCGAGTTCGTTACATTGCAGGTAGATCAAGAAGACTGGTTTATTTATTTGACCTGTAGTATTTATGCACTCCAGTAAAATACATACATATAATAAACCTATTATAATATTACACCAACATTGTAATATTAAATCATATCAATATATATAAACTATCTAAGCTTATAACTACACAACTATTTGCTTACTTCCTGCTGCCGTAAGCAACTATGCATGAGAACAGAATCTTAGCTCATACGACAGCACTTTATCCAGGATGCATATACTCCTTCAACATTCTACTTATACTAACGAAATAAGCCTGAATGCACACAGGACTGAATGCACGCAATGACGTCACTATACCTATATTACTATCACCAGACCCAATCATAAGCCAAGGCGCTAAGCTATGGTCGGCTCAAAAATAAAAGATAATAAAAACCCTCCTAAGTCTCCCTTAAACCATGTAAAAGAGTAGGAAATTTAGGCGTCGGATTGTTTTTTATTATCTTTCATTTTTGGACGAACTATGAGTAATTTTGACGTTATAATGGACGCGGACCGTGTCCACTGGATTTGAATGTGAGGAGGCAGGGGAGGTTGGTGTGTTGGCCCTATCATTTCATCTTCAGACAAATCCTGCTAGATTTACTGTGAGGGTCTACCCTCATTGACATCCTAGGGGATTGACCCACTCGTTTAAACTATTTGTATTACATGTCAATTTCTATCATATGAATTCTCACATTGCATTCGGAATGCTTAACCTTCTTTTGTAGAGGAGACACGAAGTCATTTTTCAACAATCTGTATCAAAAGAGATTGTTCTATCAAACAGGTATTTGTTTGACTCTAGTTGACATAAATTCAATAGTTCAGATCCCTACTTGTTTATAATATTAACTCCTTTTATTTTTTAGAAAATGGAAAGGACGTTGTGTGTGTGTGTGTTGTGTTATATGTGTGTGTTATATGAGGTTCGCCTATATCACTACAGAGTGAAGGCTCTGGGCACAAGGACGTTTCTACTATGGCCAAAAAAAAATGTCTGCAAGTGGAACGATGGATAATAAAGTAGTTTAATCCAATTCTGATAATGGAATTATCAGAATTGGATTAAACCACAAAATTAGATTATCGAAATGAGAGAGAATTTCTTTTTAAACGCCATCCTCCCCAACTCCAATATATATCTACGCGGAATAAAACTAGTTCAAACATTAGTACTAATAAATACGGATGTTACTGCTTTGTATTTTTTGGACCATTCCTTGATTTACTTCATTCGTACTTCGTATTGTATGCATCTGATACGGTAATTTTTACAAACTTTTTTATCTCGTTCAACTAAATTTTTGAAAATATTCTAATTTACATTTTTAAACTTCAAAAGAACGTCCAAACAAGATCTTGAATGGAAAATGAAGTTGTACAACAAAATGAGAGTTCTCAATATTGCCTATCAAGATACTTTTGTATCGATTTTCTGGCCCACTTTTTTTTACGCGGTCTTACTTATGGTTTTAAGCTGCAGTTTTGTTTCTATCAGGTTTGTGGGAAAACTGGATTCTGCCACATATTCCATATTCCCAGTTATCCTTTCATTAAGCTTTGGAGGAATAACACTTGTTTTGCTGGGTCTTGCTTCAGTCTGGAAGAGTACTTCCAAGGTGGTAAGGAGTCTCTCCGATTGCCCTCCACCAAAGAGCAATAAAATGAAAATATTATTGCATCTAAACCAGCTTTTTTCTGTGCTATTATTGAAAAACAAATATATATATATATCTATTTAAGTACTATTTAGGATATTTTTGGCCCGTAAATAAAATTATTTGAATCTGAATCTGGGATGAAAAAAAAGATGTATCCAAATGATATTTATTGAATGAGTGAATTATTCATTTGAGCATCAGTCTATTGTCGGGTCCTAGAAACCTTATGCATGAAAGTAAGAAACCAACGTCAGAAACATCCTTCTGACTTTTATTAGCCCAATATTTTTACTTAGCTGAGGAATTTACTTTTATTTAATGTGGAAAATGTAAAAAAATAAATAGAATTCACTCTTTTATTCATCAATAGTTACTAAAGGTAATTCAAATCAGTCAGCCTTTTAAATTTTTAATGAATTTTATGAACAGCAACTTTTGCATTTGGGATTCATCTAACTTCTTCTGAAAACCGAAATATCGTATGCTAAATATTTGATTTTGTAGAGTGCAAAATTTTGTTACGATTGAACGTAGTTTAAAAATAGAATATTGGGTGACTTATTGGCAGCGTTACTTGATCACTTTGGTTTTACATTATATTCTGTTATCAGAAAATGTTGATACTATACAATTAACCTAAAAGGCAGGGCATATTAGTTGTGATTCCTTCCAGAACGCCTCAACCCTCATCATCGACATATCTGGTGAAAAAATTGCCATGATAACTTTGATAAGAATTTCAACATAGCCAAAACAATTCATGTAAATAGCTTATATACAGCGTCTCATTCACTGTAAATAATCGTTCTCGATAATTTACTATCTGAATGAACCATTCTCTTGTTTAATGTTTCAACTCTTTGAATGTAAGTATAAGTGCCCTTTGTATTCTGAATCCAAATGACATTTTTATTACTTCTTGAGATTAAATTGCAATAATTGTTTTTGTTGTACACAATCCGATTTGTGTATGATTGCATTAATTAGGAATTTCACAAAAATGTATATTACTCCCTGTCTCTTTAATATCAAGTTTTACGACATTTAATATCATCGTAGATATCTACTAATGGGGAATACCTTTCTGTGAAAATTATCTGAAGCTTCAAAGTATAAGGGTTGTAACGTAATGCAATAAATTAATTTGATCTTACATGCAAATAAAGAATCACAGAAGAATTAAATTACTTTTCATGTCAAGAAGTCGGGATTTTCTCTAATTCCCTTCATTTGATTGGAGAACAGGAGAAGAAGGCCACAGTCCGCAATCGCAACAATGCAATGGCATTGAAATGTCTCGTTTTGTAATCCAGAGTTGGTTCTTTTCTAATGGGCTACACCATGTGGATTACCAAATTTTGTCATAACATAATACATAATAAAAAGAGAAAACTTTTAAAATATTGGCAATAGTGTAGAAACGAATATGGTCTGAAGGTAAACAAGGGGTATAAAAGCTACGTGCAACAAAACTTTCACTTCATTATTTATTAGTTATCTTCCTCAGATATTACTCCGGACCAATTCTTCCAAAATGAGCGGGTAGGCACTCATAAATATTAAATATTTTGTTTTACATAATTTAATCACGCATTTAACAAAATGTAAAATTGACATTTTTTATGAATATTTAGAAAACTCATCTTGGCATGTTTGACAGTCTGTGCACTATCGATTATCATTATTGAAGCGCAATACATACATCCATACAGACCATTAATGATGGGAATGGACATCCCAAGATCGTAAATGCCCAACTTTTTTATCATTTGACATAACAAAACTAATTTTATTATTATTATTCAACACCAAAATCTAAATTAATTTTTTATATTGTCCTGTTCTGTATTTTATCCTATTGATTCTCATTTCGGTTTCTTGAACCCAACTTTATTTTGAAGCAGTTAAATAAATATGTACTAATCATAAATTACATTATAATAGATGGAGATGTAAATCCAAAGGACAGGCATGTATGTACGAACGAGATTGTTGCAAAGGAAAGTGCAGACGTAAGTACAAAATATAAAAATTTTGAAAAGTAATGAAAGAGATTGCCCTTGTGTAATTAATGAATTAATTGTTTTTTTATTGGTATTTCCTAATTAGACGCATTCTGGGGAATGACAAAGAAAAAGTGTTACAACTAGAATAAATTACCTTGTTAAACATGACAACTACAACTTGGGATTTGCTTCCCAACATTTCCATTGTATCTTAATGCCATTGCTTTAATTATGTAGGTACTTGATAAACATATGTAAGTGTTAATAAATTTTCATGTAATGGATAAAGATGTCTAATGTTCTAAATCAGAGTAAATAAATTGTTAAAGCTCCCACAATTGCTACTTATTTGGCCTGAATATTTTTGGTTATTGACTTTCAAATATGCATGTGTAATTCAGCTTTCGTAAAAACGCCCAAATAATTATATCTCTTGATATTTTATATTGTGAACATCTTAAATGCAATGATGATTTCAAGTAGCTCATTTTTAGCTCAATAACAGAAATTACGAAACCAACAACAAAAAATTAATTTGTCTACCTACAGTTTCAAGTTATTGTTGAATAGCGGAAATTCTAGGATTTATATCAGGAATCAAACAAAAACAACATTTAGAAATTATATAGCCATTCACACTAACAATAATTTTACAAAAAAATAAGGTTATTACAGCTTGCCTATACTAACATACACGAGGTTCAAACTGCATTTGGCGTTTATAGGCTAAGCGGAATTGACATTACATGAAATTAGTCCATATGCCATTCAAAAACCCTGAACATGTTATCTATATTGTGCCGGTATCATATAATATGGTCTGAGTTTTACACGACAACAAAATTGCATGGTTAATTTTTTGCTTGGGTCTAAAAAAGTTAAATTAAGTCAAGTGTAGGATTACAGAGTTTAAAATAAACTGTGGCAAACACCTGTAGCAATGTAGCGGTAATTTATTTACAAAAACAAAATTCAAAAAAGTTGAATTTTAAGAAAAGTTGGCGGAGTAGGGGGTAGAGATAGGGTTGGCGATTTCGTCCATTTTTCTGGATTTTGTTACTGTTATGATTCAATACTGAAAACAGAATTCAAAAAAGTTGATTAGAAATATGAAAAATGGGCTCAGATAGATAGATAGGTACATAGATACGTATGTATACTTATACAGAACTTCAAGGCATTCGTATACTGTAGCGTACCGCGCTACTTTGTGAACACAGACATCGATAGCCGTGCAGCTGCCTTAGTGTATGTATGCATTATGCATAGTGAGCAACTTAATACTGGCTTTGCCCACCCCGAAACTGAGTTCTAAATACGGCCATGCGGTACATAATAAATAGAAATTGGACGTTGTTCATGCGAAAGCACATAACATAGAATTATTATATTATGTTATGTGTATTATTTGATTTATATCTGACATTGGGGGAAATAACAAATTGTTGGTAGCTCGTAGTAGTACCTTGTTTATTTTGCCACAAAATACAGGCCGCGGACCACAACAAATTTCTTCTACAAGATTATAATCTGTTTAATTATATAATTGTATAATTGTACAATTATATCATTATATAATTATATATAGAAGAAGGAATATATTTAAGTACATTTTTAAGAGTTGATGATAAACCATGGCAGAAGTATACGTATTTGTAAGGGAACTATAGTTACATTAAACTTTCATTCATTTAGTATCCATGCTCTTATAGTCTCAAAAGGCTTATTTGACATGATTGTTAAAGATATGATCTTCTTCTTTACATATCCCAAAAACATCATGATAGGTTTAGCTGGTACGTGTTTCCAAGTATGATAGGTAGTGTTTTCTAATTGAAATGTAAATTTTGCATTTACAGACTATATATGTTATCGAAGTTTGTGACATGTTCATGTTAAGATTGTTAAACTTTGTTCAGTTTTTCATTCAGTTTTATATACAGTGTAAAATGCAATTATTATAACTGTTTTGAAATTGTGCAAAATAGACTAAGCTACTAATAGACTTATTCAGCATATAGTACGTAATTAAAGTCAGGATTTAGCAGTTTTATTCATCAACTAAATTTTAAAATTCAATACTTTATGACATCTGTGTATTTTTCCATATCCATTTTCCAACAAAAATAGATAATATCATGTATTACCATTTCAATGGCATACATAATTACGTCTTTTGTTGCAGTTTACAGGAAACGTCCACATACAGAAACGGGCAGCATTATTTATTTTTTATTGGGGCACTCTAAAATGTAATGACGAACGAAGTATATATTAATAATTATATGTCGGTTTACAAACCCAAATAAACCCATCTGTAGGTCTGCTATACTAATTAAATATAATTGAAATGTAAGCGTTTAAGCTATTGAAAATATTCGTCTTATTTTCTAGGATATTTGTCTTATACGTACACCAGACCATAAACTAAAAATAAGAAGTAGGGTCATTATAACCATTTAATAAGACCATTGAATATAGCCGAAGCCGAAGCGAATGAGGAAATCTGCTGAAGCCGAAATCGAAATTAGCCAACTTGAACTGTCGGGACGCTGAAGTGGATTTCACCGAAGCCGAAGCTCATTCCATTCATTATGGGCGCCCCCAAATACCCTTGGTTTATCCTTGATTGCGTATTGTTGAAACCCAATTATTTTATTTTTAATTGATATAGATATATTTTGTAGTTGCCAATTTTTATTTAAAGCATATATGTTTTTATTGAATTTCAGAACATGTTCCAGGCAAGCATATTATAGGACTTTTCGGTGATTTTAAAGAATGTTTCCTAACCTCCAGAACATTTATCGTCCAGGTTATTTTTTTGACTTAATTCATGCTAATAATTGTACAGCCCGTGTCGATTGAATTTAAAAAAACAAGCTCGAAATCACTACGACGGATTATCCGGGCATTAATTTTTAATTATTTATGTACGATTGCATTTCCAATAGTTCCACAATAATTTCAAATTCAGGCGCCGGTTGCTTGGTTTTAGACGTTCAGTCTAGAAATTAAGTGACACAAAAACCAAATTAGCAGTTTAATATTGTAATTTGAGGTCAGGAATGAAATAGTTGAATTTTTCTTGCCAAGCATTGATGCTAGTGCATTATCATGTCAAATTGACAGTTGATGCAATCGAATTTCCGACACAATAAAGGTGTTAGTTATTATTAAAGCAATTCTACGATGGCTTTATTTATTCAAATTGTTGAATTGAGCATGGAATTTATCTAAATATGCTGTCTATTAATAATTGTGTCGCAGTTCTGAAAAACACATCGACGGAGGAATTACAGTCGTGAATAATCCAATGAAATAAAAAGTACTCTAAATTCAAATTAAAATGGTTTCAAAAAATATGTTGAAAATAACTTTGTTATCTATTATTTGGGCCTCGTTTGTTGGAGCAATTCCTTATTCACTTAAAAAAGAGAAGAAGCCACCGAAGGAAAGATACCAGTTGTATTTTAAAGTTCAACGCTCAAAATCTCGTCTGCGATTTTGCTTTAGCGTTTTCAATAATTTTTTCTTTCAGGCTTTCGTATTTCGAATAATATATTCGACACTGACAGAGTCAGAAGAAAAAACTGAACGGTACTACATCTCCTTGTTTCTTTTTGTCGGATTTGCGATGTCTGGTGTAGGACTAACTACTACTTTGCTAAAAGCAGATAGTATTGTGGAGTTCTTGAATACGTCAACTTTGTACGTAAAACATCTTCACAGTAAGTTTTTAAAATACACATTCTATTAAATTAAATTTTATGTATTAGAATATTCATTAGATTTAAGAAAATATTCATTATAAAACTGTTTAATTATTTTAACAGCAAATTTAACTAATTTAATAAAAAAAAATCATTGTTTTAAAAACAAATTTACATTTTTAAGATACTTTTACAATTTATTTCTAATGACAATTTCCCCCACAAGAGCTCATATATACATTGTCGCACACATTTAATAGTCAAAACATACAATGACGCATTTTTAGTTGATATTTACAATTAAGATTAGACAATTGAATCAATTTAAAGCTATGGAATCATTTGATTCAATTTTTTGTTGGTTAAATATATATGATTTCAGATTAGGTTCAAACGATATAAAAGTAGCTTCTAAATGTGTGGTGTACCAAATTGGCACTACCATTACATTATAACGTTGCTCTCAGAATATCTTCTACTAGGTACCATACTAAGTTTTCTTTACATTACAATTTATCTCCACTTCAGTTATTTGAAACATGTCCATCGTGAAAGCCAGGTTTAAAAATAGCAATATAAATGTACGGCAGTGACAATAACTTTTATAAATTATGTATATTTCATAGGTACATCAACTAATCCGAAGAAAGAGATAATATTTGAGTTCGTGATGGCATCATTCTTAATTTTCGCGATTGTACATCCAATGTTGTACATTGTTCATCCATTGTTGATGCCCAGAGAGCCATATTTCTACATTTCGTTAATACCTGAAGAGAAAGTACATTGGATTTTTTACTTGACGCAATGTTTTATATCATCGTGGCAGTACGCAGTGGGAATGGCTAACACTGGTGCAGCACTATCTCTAATACTAACTTACATTTCTGTAGTGTTTGAAGTGTCCGATCAAGTTAGGTAAGTATTCGTCAGTATTACAATACCCAATGGACAGATTATAAAAATATAAAATCATAGGAAATATATTTAACAAGCGTTTGAATATTCCTTTGACAATAGAGTGAGACCCGGAGGTGGTGCATTTCGTCGAAAAAATGTTCCTGCTGCTGTAAAGCTTGAAGAAATTTGCGTCAAATATAGAATTTTGCAAATATATGGCAAGTTATTTAATAACATATTTTCAGTTTGCTTGTTGGTATTCAACTTTGTTCTCAACAGAACTTTTGTAATCTTGATTTACACGCTGATCCGCTATCACGACATACTGCAAACAGTCCTTGTCGTTGCTTTCATTCTCTTCTCCCTGACGAGCGTCATAGTTTGGTTTGTCGTGTTGACTTACTGTGCGAATATTTATGTCATGTCCAAAGGGACTATGCGTTCTTGGAAATTGTATAAGCCCCCAGTCTCAGTTTTTGTCCTCTATGACAAAAGAGCATTTCTAGACAGATTCACAGCTTCCTGTCGACCCTGCAGAATGTACATGGGAACGCGTTTCATCAAAAAGACACATTCCATACGCTTCTTAAGCAGCCTAGCCAAACATGTTGCTGATTTATTAGTAGCCTTCTAGAACCTCAACAAAAAAGAATATGGTGCGTGAGCCGAGTCAATTACATGTTTCCCTATATTTAAGACAATATCTCTAACTATTGCTTTACCATGCATCCTATTTATTTTCCGACTTGTATCATTATTAAAATTTGACTGCTTGTATATATTTACTAACCTGACAATAGAATAAATAAAACTACCTAACACAGACATATCGAATAACAAAATGTTTATTGTCACTCAATTTCCATGTTTTGTGATACCTATTAGAGCTCTCAAATGATAAACCGGAACCAGCACTCAAACCGGAACCGGCGCGGTTTTTCCGGTTCCGGTTCCTA
>JAAAYG020056679.1:0-10433 GCA_009936455.2 Tomocerus minor
TGCCGACCCAAACCTCAGCTGGTGCATTGTATTCCTTATCTCGAACTCGGAAGTCAAACAAAAGACTAATTAGGCTATTGTCTAGGTTAGTTGAGAACAGTTATAAGTACGACGATCAATGTTATCAGTGGCACCGCTGTACACAGAGCCTCTTTTTTGAGCAATTTCTTTTAGCTCAGTTTGGGTCACTTTAACTTTCTTCAACGGCATTATATCTAAATTCACAAGTTTCTTATTATTTTTTGTTAATACAATTAGTAACCTAGTGCGATCGCTTACGATTTACAGTGTATTAACAGAAATGGAGGAACTTCAGAAATTAATAATCAGTAAAAATGTCTAAGCTTTTAAAATTTCCTTACTATATAATGTAACCTAAGCACATAACATTATCAAAAAAGAAGTTTTAAAATGAGGAGCAAAAATGTCACAATACAAAAAATCTCTTAGTGATAGTTTTCTTCAGAAAAATCTACAGTGAAAAACAAAAGTGTGTTGCAACCATATAAATATTTTATTTCAACTGTGGTAAAAATCTTTTTATTTCGTTCCTGAATGGTTTCTATGTTTGGAACAATAAATCGTTTCTGACGGTGAAGTTACGTCACATCACAATCATCAATCATCAATCATCAATCACACAGATTATAGAAAATATATTGGCTCAGATGTTGTTTCGGCTAAAAATGCACGCCCAATACTACGCTGACTTCAAAGTGCTATATTTTCTAAAATCGGCGTGATTGCGCCAAAATACCAAAGCATATGTGTTATATGATAGTCAGACTATGCTTTAAAAATTTAAACTAGGCAAAAGACTTGCTCCATTTGGAGATATAGACCCTTAAAGTAGGACCAAAAATGAAAAAAAAAATGATTTCAAAGTTCAATATTTCAGAAAGTAATGGATAATATTTGATCCAGTGGCGTAGGAGCCGGGTCGGCACGCGGGAATTGCCCACCCGGAAAATGGGGTGTGAGGGCACTTAGGGTAGTTGTTCACCCAGAAATTTGGCACTTAGTAAGACTTAGTTACTGTAGATAAACGCGTAATGGCAAAAGAGGTCATTCGTTGCTTCATCATTATTGGTAGTTGAAACAATGCATTAAGTATAGTCTCATTTTTAAACATTATCCTTAGTTATCTGAAAATTCCGTGGTATATAAAGATCGGAGCTTACTTAACAACCTCTAATGAGGCTAATGACTGAATACAACCGCAACTGTTGTTGGTTGAATTGTGCTACGCGTGAAATGTAGCGGTCGTAAATACTGCAATAAAATGTATTAGGCTTTGGATCGCTTTTAGCATCACTATTATTACCCTGGCATTCTATTGAGACACAATTGAATGCTTTTACACTTGTCAATAAACTGTTGAAGTTGTATAAAAAAAAATTTAATTGGAAAATTCCCCAATTTTATCGAAATGAATACTTGCATTTTATTTGATTATTTTGCAGTTAATGACATTTTTATTCCTTTTTGGTCATTTATGGCCCGAGCAGCCTTACTGGACACTCATAATATTCACGCAATGTAACCTCGTAGAATTTGTAGACCTGTTAAACACACTGCCTGTTAAACAATAATACCTCACTGATATTATAGTGAAGAGGGCTAAATTACCATTATTGTTATAATGCAGTATTATAACTAATAAAATGGGAAGATGATACTAATTACACCTGGCGAATTATAAGGTTCGAAAAATAAATGAAAACAAAAAAATGGGTTTTTAATCTACAGTGGATTTCAATTAGCTCTTTTCCATCTGAGTTTTAGCGGTCATTTTCATTTTCATTATCATTTTCCCATAGGATAGACAGTGTAACCCTCAATTTGGGAACTTCCCAAATTCCTTTAACATGGCAGCAAACATTTTCTTCCCCATGTAACCCACTCAGCCCAAAAGGATCTCACGCTATTTAGACTTTATGTTCTTGCTGGGGAAGCAGCTATTACCGACCCTCAACAGAGTAGTATGTCTTGTAAAGGAAATATCCCTTTCCTGCATGTTAGCTAATAATAAGTTAAAGTGGCAAAACATGTCTTGATTTCTAAAGTTCTGTTCGGAAAACCGCCCCGGAAAATGTTTCTATTATTCTGCAACAGCAACACGATTGATTTGACACAACACGACATATTTGACAGCACCCTCTGTAGCGGCGTCTTCGGAAGGGCAGGACCCAATGGTCTTTGACTTTCATCATACGAGCGGTTTTCTATATAAGCTGGGAAATCTTTGAGGTTACATCAAAATACAAACTCTCATGTAAACCGTGATATATAAGAATAACTTAGCAAAATATATATAGAAATATTAGGAGGGCTAGTGGCACAAATGGTAGAAGCTCCGGCTTTGAATGTGCTGCTTTCCAGATAGAGCACAGAAAAGGTTGGTTCAATGCTTCATATAAGTAACTTGTACAGTAGTACCATGAGTAGTGCGAGTGACTGAGAATGATCCGTATTTTCGTGAACAGATTATCTCGTCATTAGGCTTGATCTCAAAGAAAACCGTGCGACAAACCTAGAAATGAACTCAACAGAAAAAAGAAAATTTCATATTTAATAAACTGTGTAATTCTGTCAATTGAATAAAATAAATATATGGAAACATTGTACTATAAGAGTATCTTCAACATAATTCTCAAAATACGTAAGTCTTAAAACTGAAGGTATTCGTTACTATCTATTATATTTTCAAATAAGAGACAATAATATTTAGTGTATGCTACCACGGTACGGTATAACAATGTCAAACGTAACAAAAATGGATGTGCTACGTAAAGAACATCAAACAAAATTCAATGTTCCGCGCTATACGGAAGTTGATCAACTTCCGGGGTAACTATGGGTCGACCCATAGTTGCATTATACTAGATACAAAAATATGTTGCAATTATCGGTAGTATTTAGTGTGTTTTCAGAAAATTAGAGGGTTGCTTAAGCACCAAAGCAACCTCCCTGGATACGCCTATGTTCGTCCGCAAATGTTCCGAATGGGCGAAGGATATTCCTAATTCCGCCAACATATTTTTATTCGAAGCAATTGATATAAATATATATTGATATTTTACGAATACACTACCTGGATTTCTCAACATATTCTTTCTTTATTATAGACAATCACAAACGCGTTTAACATATTATTACGCTGGCATTCTATGACAGTTGTCAAAAATCTCTGTTGCGGTT
The DNA here is from genome assembly GCA_009936455.2 of Tomocerus minor. Lineage (NCBI taxonomy): Eukaryota > Metazoa > Arthropoda > Collembola > Entomobryomorpha > Tomoceridae > Tomocerus > Tomocerus minor. The sequence goes on from JAAAYG020056679.1 coordinate 3,202, forward strand.
GAATAAAATTTAGATTTCCATACAAATTATTAAAAGGAAAAGTCGATAATTTTATCGAAATGAGCACTAAAGATATGAGAATGGCTGTTAAAAGTGCATTCAAAGTTTGTGAATATTTTAAATACTGCCCATTTGTGTTCAATGAAAAAAGTTGGACAATAGCAGCGGGTAAAAATAAAATAGATCGCTACTGTTGGTATACTACACTCTCATTATTAGCCTGGACATTATTTCATTTTGTTATTTTGCTATTTGAGCAACTTTTCATTAAAATTCCATCTCGCTCTGCCTCAGAAGTCATGATTATAATCTACTTTGCTACAGTCGTAGCAGGGGTTATTTCCATCAACATGATATTCATTTTCAATTTAGAAGAAATTCAACAGCTGACAAATTGTGCTTTTTACAATGACTGGCAAATCAGACGTGAGTATAAAACCGTAATTATTTCAATTTAGATACCTTATGGAACTATGCATAAACATTTTTTGATTTGGAGCGTTCGAAAATATTATAATTAAGTGAACCCCCCCCCCCCACCGCCGAAATTGAGTTCCAAATACGGCCTAGTATATATAAACCTCATACAAAATGGGACGTTCCTATTTGGTCGTTACCGATTCACCACGCGCACAGGTAAAAAAATGCTATGGTAGTATAACTAAATTAAAGAAAATGGTACAAAAACCTTGACACGGCTTCTACTTAATATTGCATTTGATAGTAAAATCAATTTTAATACAAGCTTTATTACTTGCATTTTGTCATAATTTTCTGCAGTTGAAATAGCCGAATACAGTTTTTACTATTGAAAAATGACATTGTGCTAAACGTTGTTTCAAGCAAATGTTTTATAGTTGGCAAGAATAATATATTGTACGCTGCTATCATCAAATTTTTAATAATGAAATGGTATGAAAAATTTAATGCTATTTCCAGTTTTCAATTTTCCCCTAAAGCAATGTAAATTGTGTCAATGGTAAATGGTGTGTGTGTACATGGTCCCTTAAAGTTGAGTACAAGGCGCCCTCCACTATGGCGAGCTGTTACGGCTTGCTGTTAGTTTTATTAATTGAATTATCGACGAAATTTATCTACATAATTTTGAATATATCATATAACATTTAACAATCAATTTTTTAGAGACCAAAGAGGGCAAGAAACACCAACCTATTGTCAAATTTCTGTCGATATGTGTTCGATTCTTCGCGCTTCCAATGACGTTCTTTCTTGTGACGTTAAGTTTCGGAATGATGACATATCTACAGCTTCATCCATTGGATCCCATTCTAATATTTATTGCACCGGATTACAAAAATAATTTAGTGATACGAACTTTGTTATTTTTATTGTGCTTCCCTGTTGCAGTTCATGCGGGGTTGCCCATCCTCCTTGCTTTGTATTTAATATTCTTCTTTGCTTTTCCAATATTAAAATGGTTCCCAATCATCACTATAACAAAGCAGGAAACTACTAAATTTTGGAAATCTACTTCAAACAATAAAACACGATTCAGAGATTTTAGGAAAGCAAAACAGATTTATCTCCAGCAATTTTACATCACTAATTGGTTTAATGATACTGTTGGTTTTACATTTGTTATTGACCTCTTACTTATTACGGTATGCGCCCTCATTTCTAATTTTGCCACTCTTAGATTATACAAGGTGATTGAAATGCCATATTACCTCTACATGCCATCCGTTGCAATTCTTATCTGCGTATTTTATTCCGTTATTATAGCACAAGCGTCACTATTTTTCGAGTATGGCGTTCTGTTTCGACAAAATTGGCTTCCTATTTGCAATTCATTGCACAGACGAGAACTTCTTGCCTTGCCGCATCTGAAATTTTCGTTATATTTCTTCTTCATAAAAAGATCTACACTTTTGAACATATACGCCTTTGTATTGTATAATACAATAACCTTGCTCATGTCAATAAAACTGTAGAGCAGCTTTTAGGTACTACCGCAAACAAATACTATTTTTATGTTTAACAAAGTAGTTAATTATGTACCATTTACGTTTTCGAGATTTGTACGTATTTGTTTCAGCAATAAATTATATTTCTTAATTTTTGTGGAACTTTATACACGGTTTATGATAAATATTTGTATATATCTATAACTTTGTTAAATACATTAGTGTGTATTGTGTATAAGAGTTTTTTAAGCATCAACTATAAATAATTTACTCAATGAATCAATAAAAGTACCTTTTACAATAAAGTAACAATTTAATTGTCAAGTTAAAGTCATTGCATTTGCATTTGTTTCATAATATAAGGATTGCGAATGTTATATAGTCATTGCATTTGTTTCATAAATTTTCCGTTCTATGTGACCTTAGCAAAACATGAAAATGGCAACTGTTCGACTTTTTTCAACATTGCCTATCAAACAAAAAAAGCCCCTTTTTTCCCTGTGTAATATGCTAACAGATCCTCCAACTACAGAAAGTTACTATGTCTTCTATTATCGTCTTCGGCAGTTGTAAATAAAATTTTACTTTGGCAATAGGTCCAATTTTGGTGGCCTGCGCCCTCAGCATACTTCTTCCTCGTAGAATGTGTTCACCTCTTATATATAACAGAACAGAAACTATTACTTGAATGGGAAAATGCAGAATGAATTTTTATATGGGTATCACACGCTTAGGGTTGTAATAAGATGGAAGCCTTCAGAATCAAAATTTTGACAACTTTGAAATTCAAAATTTGGGATAAATGAAAAAGTTTACAGCTAGTTACATCCACAAGTTATTGTCTACACCTAGTACTACTACAGGAAAATTATCTCAGCGTCCGTCGTCGAACGGCGTGAAGAAGCGATGTTCTGTCAGTGCTATGGACTACTCCATACTAACTGAAAGAACAGTCGATTTTTCGATACATCAGTTTAAAGGTCTTTTCACGACCTTTTCAAATATGCAAATTTTGTTGCTCTACGTCAATTTTTACAGAAGTTGTTGGGTGGAATTCAAAAGCCGAATTCTGGTTTTGGGGTCAAAGGGCATGTAAAAAGGGTTTCTGACTACTCTATGTACCTTATGAAGCCGTTTTCCACAAAATTTAGACCAAAAATTGAACCCAAAAAAATGAAGTTGCCCTTAAGACACAGTAAAATAATTCAACAAGTAACAAAATAAAAGAGAATTGGACAATTTAAGAGCAATTGTATGCTTTAAAAATATGGTTTTGTATAATAACAATGAAGCAGATTCTTTAACAGCAAGGGTAGCAGCATCCATAGTGGGAGCTTCATTCGTTTGAGAAAGTCCAGGAAGAACTTTGAAATTGAGCCGCTAGCTCCAATTAATAATCCAATAACCTCAGTCTGGTAGTTGATTCCATATCTATTGTGTAAATCTGATATATTATATCAGTTATCCAGCTTTTCCGTAGTCTCTTAGCTAAGAAGTCAAAAAATGTTTATTTCGCCAACATTGTTGTTTCCATCGTTGGAATAAGAAAATTCTACTTTAATTTTTAAATCTAAACTAGCTTCTTCTTCAGAAAAACAATTTTTTAGTGAAGCCTAATCAATGTATTTATTATATTTACTGATATATACCATTTCATATTAGAATACACTGTCATGGACAACTTTGATCATTTAAATTCTTACAATACAGTTGATAGAAGAAATTCAGAACTGATCAGATCAAAGGTTTTTGAAAAATTATATGCTTAAATATTTCGATAAAAATTTTTAAATTTGAATTTTTAATTTAAATTTCGCTTTATTAGAGTGACTGTTTGACTATTCAACTGACAACAAATAAAATCAGTAAAATCGTCTCTGCTTTTCCCGACTGTCACTATTTATACAATAACGAACGAAATAACAAGGAAAATAAGTCAATTAACTTAATATTAAAATAACATTGATTAAGAAATTACTAGCTAACACTCTGCTAGCTAAGAATTTGTTTTAATTTCATCTGCGAAAAATGAGCTCCGAAGAAAACAAAGTTTTTTTTATTTACAAGCATTATCCAGAAGTCAGCATTTTCATCATGTAGCATAATAATGTAATATGATTCCTTACATTTATTATTTGTAACTATTATTTTATATTACACAGTCATTTTCAGATCTGATGACATGGAGCTTACAGCTTACTACAACTGGTGGTTTTCATTATGTTGTATCTATAGCGGTGTCCCAATGCCCTATTTCTCCGATTGATTTTTCGTAGAGACCTGTTCCGTTCTATGGATCGATATTTTTCATCGTGAGTTCTTTTAGAGGGTTCTAAACTGCAGATTAGTAGAATAGAATCCCGCATATCTCTGAAATCGGGACAATGAAATGGACATGGATAGTAGACACGGAAACTGACAGAAATGTAAAAGCTCAGTGTACATACTACAGAGGTTCGGTTTAGTTATTAGAGCTAGGGATCTATCTCTTTCAAGGAAACACTCGATCTGTTAGCTGAATGTACAAATTTTTAAATTTCAAGAACTAAAATTGCTTTAACTTCTATTAGCAGTTTCTACAATAATTTGAACACTAAAAGTGAGTTAGCTTCCTACATAAAAACTTCCTGCTCAAGAACATGGAATATACAGTTGGATGTGGTGGCTCAAAAACAAAACCCATTCCATATTCAATACAGCAACACATTTCTGGGGCTCAGCAGCTGCCCATTACAAGCTTTCGAATAGAATTGCTTGGGCAAATTCCAGGACAGACTAAAGTCTACAAACCTGGAGAATATATCGAAGGAAATGTATTTCTGAGCAATTCCAAAGATTTTGGATGCTTAGGTAAGTTGCTCACTTTGTTTTCTATATATAACTGGGTTATTATTTTTAAAGCTGTATATTATCACTTACATAATTCTCGAATTAATGCCTACATTTTTATTCAAATAATAAACATTGTCAACGAGTTTTTGCTGTTTTCTAATCTGCAGGTATTGTAGTGGCTTTGGAAGGTGAAGCGACTATTAGTTATCAATCTGGACCATCAACGATGAAGAAGGCTGAAGATCTATTACCCTACATTAGTAACGAGTGGACGTTGCAGTTTTTACTTGGGTATCGTAAGTTAATAATTTAGATTTCTAATAAATTCATAATTTTTCTTCATTGGATTCAAAATACAGTTTTTAATGCAAATACTTTTGAAATTATTCCTTCTTTATCCAACAGTGAAAGATCTTGTTGAATTCAACTTTTGCTCTCCCAAATTTTATATAGTCAAGAAATCAGAGACTGAAAAGGTTTGTCCATTTAAGATACAAATCAAAAAATTGAGTCCGTTTCCAGGAACATTTAAAGGACAATCGGGGGAAATTAGATACAAAGTTTCACTTTACACTATAACAATGAAAGCCAGCAATACGAGAGCAGTGAATCAGAATGTTGTAATACAGAGCTATTTAAATCTACAAGCTATGCCTAATTTGTTGTCACCAATTACAGTGAAAATAGTGCAATTTGAGTCTTTTTATTCGATGAAGAAAATCAAATGCTGTTTGTCATTGACTGTTGGTGGCTACTTGCCGGGCGAGGTTCTTGCTTATCGTGTAGCTCTGTGCAACCCACACAAAAGATATTTAGGAAAATTGAAACTTTCACTGCTTAAAAAAATTACCTTCGCCAGTGATTTAACATCTAAATGTAGTAAAACAATTGTTGCCTCCAAGAATAAAGACATGGATGGTATTGTAAATACAAATGATGTATGGCAAGATTTTTTGGTGGTCCCTACCAACCTTCCGACAACATTTGAACGGCACATAATAAAAATCCAGTACTTTGTTAAGGTATCTTTCCTTTATTTTAATATTTCCATTTCATAAATTAATTAAAATTCATGTGGGCATGGTAGTTACATTTACTAATAATTGATTTCAATTGCAAAGTAACCTTTGAGGAAATAGAAATAAACATTATGAACACGTGACTGAGTTTTCTGCCACTGCAATTAAATTGAATTTATTTAAATATCTACCTTTTTAAAGATTATTATAGTCAATTACTTAATTTTGACTTTCTGAATGTACCATGTCCTTGTTTTCTAAATATGATTTTAAAATTAACTTTATATTTATTTAAATAAAGTAATTACTTATATCTTGTACACTGGAAGTTTTTGTTTTTTTTACACTGAGATGGCTACCTCTTTCTTTATATTTATTTGTTTGCATATAAATTACCTGTGTAGCTCTTTGTTTGATTAACTGTTCCAGGTTGATATATTCAAGAAAGACAAGCCACAATTTCCCTTGATAATGAAATGTGAATCACCGATAACAATTGGCTCGATACGAGAGGACGAATCGTTATCATTTGAAAACCTGCCTCTTCCCCGTTCTATGTCTGTTACTTCTTTGACATCTTCAACGGGATCCACTTTTTCTTTGCCTCCAGGCTACGAACAGATTATGGCCCGTTCTGCCTCTATGGAAACATGTAATCCAGAATTGTTAAAATGATTGACAAATCATGTGTTAGTGAAATCTTTAATTACTTTCTGTTTTTAGTGCCTCCCCATTATGATGACATCAACTGATCGAAACGGTTTTGCATGGATGCCTAAAGTATTTAAAATTTTCGATGAAGTAAATATTATGACTGAGAATTATTGTAACGAACCCATTATGGAGTACTATACACGATTTAGGTATAGTATAAAAGATACGATGAAGTTTAAAAGTGCGGGTGTAAATAGAAATTGTGTAGATTAGTTTGCGCCAAAGCTAAGGAATGACTTTAGTTAATTAGTTAGAGTCCCAAGTTAAGTCAACTTTAGTTAAGTCCCAAATGAGCTCCTACTCTTTTGCATGTAAAATTGTAATTTTCAAAAATGAATTTCCGCCCATAGGAATTTTATAAAAAAATTTTTAAGCATACAAAAAGCATCTCCGTAACCTGAAGATTTGCATTTACTCATAACTCTAGAAGTCATTGGAAAACCTTATGGGAATTTAACATGGATATGGATCTGCACGCTGCCCATTCAAAAAAATTAGTGACATTCATCCGAATCAATTCCGTGAATATGTTATGTGCTGTTACAGATATATTAGCTGAATAATTTTTATTAGCTGTAGACCGGAAGGATAGTTTTTTGCTTGGTTCCATATGTTACATGAATAAAATCGTTCAAAGAATTTAAGTAAGTAAGTATTTATTTCCTAGAGAGTTATCATATTGGAGGTCCTGGGGAAAAAATAAATTTGAACCTTCGCGGGCATAAAGCATCCCGTAGGGGTA
>JAAAYG020056690.1:5251-29763 GCA_009936455.2 Tomocerus minor
AGAAAAAGTCAAGAATCGGTTTATTTCTGGGGAGTGTAATGTAACGTCACCTTTTACGAGTGAATCTTATGACAATTGTAGTAAAGCGTTTTTAGAGGACGTAGATAAAATAGTTATAAAGGTACAAAAGTTATTACTGCTTTAATCTGTCGGTGTTTAAGGAAAATATTGTAGGATTCATTTAGTGAGTGAGAGTTAAATGAAGAGATGTGGAAGTAATTTCACGTTTCATAAAGCTTATTGAGTGGTTAATGCATTGATGCATATGTAGTGTGTGGAGGGAAAGAAGGGCCAGAGGGGAATTGCATATTCCATGGGAATAAATGCAATACTAGAAAGAGAGACGTCATAAAAACTCCCATAAACTTGTCATCCTCCTATTATTTCCAGGAGTATGTAGTGACTCATTAAACTGGTCATCCGCTCTGCTTTTCTGTCTGTACCGTTTTTACTGTGTGATGCAATGGATTTTGCTTACGCTACATATATTCTGTATGTATGTAAAAGAAGTGGAAACAGAGTTAAGTCATGGAATAAAATGAGTTGAGAAAGAGACGGAGAGTTTTGAAGTGATGATCCATGTCGTAATGTATGGTAATAAAGTTATGTCGTTATAAATTGTTAATAAAATGTAATAATGGTAATGTGATAAGGAGCGAGAGGACAAACGAGGTTGTTGGGTGTCATTATATTTCTAATGTGGCTACATATATAGATTAATAATAGTGAATTGAAGTTAAAAACAAGGGTAGAGCACGCCCCCTTACGCGCAGGGAAATGTGGCTGTGTTCTGTATGCGTAATTGTAGATGGGAAGAAAGCCGAGGCCAGGGCCAGGCATTGAAGAGCAGGAAGAATGGCCAGGGCTAAAAAGATCCAGGGCAGGCAGTCGTAGGAAAATCCGAGCTAGAAGTAGGATAGACGGGAGGAATGGAAAAAAGACAGGGAAATAGGCACTGAGAGAGGTTATAATGTAAATAGGAGGAAAAAGCGAGGTTAGGTATGTAGCGTATGGGTTGGCAGACTTCGGGCACCCCGGAAATCTCCGAGACGGGCTCAACTCAACGACTGAACTCATTGACTTTCTGAGACTGAGCAGAAGCTGATTTCGGAGTTTCATTTGAATGCACATAGCATATCTGTGATATAGAAAGCGAGAGTACCTTGTTAGATGGAAAGTAGATTCCGCAGTCAATGTACATGATATTTCTTCTCTGCTTTTAGGGAGTGTCGCACACTCGATAACACGACTACACTACTTACAGTTCCTTCCTTCTTTTCCACACACACACATACACACAAAGCTTCAAATAAAACAATAATTCAACCAAATTAGACTCGCATTAATATATTAAGGAGAGACAGGGCTATTAGGAGGAAGACGACAAGGAAAATCAACTCAACATCCTCTCTCGCCTCCGTAGACACCTTTAAATTCTAGTTTTCTACCAAAGAGAAGGACATGGAGACTTTACACCCAACCTAGGCAAGAAGAAAACAAAAGAGAAAGCCAATAATATCCCACAGAGAAATTAGCACACTATCCTCAGACACCTTTATTAACCCACCAATCTCATGTCAATTGATTTTCAACAAATTTTATCCATTTTCTATGTGATCACCACCTGAGTTTTCAACCCAACACAAAGGAAAACGGAAAATTTTCACTTCCTTAGATGAATTTACCTTGGGCGAAAATGAAAATTTGAATTGCCAGTTGAACCAGGAATTTTTTCCCTCGTTTTCTCCACAAAAAATTTATCGCTTTTCACTACGCAAATGTCTATTTTCATTTCTTTATTAGTGTTATTAGAAAGAGTGACAGTTAGTACGTTTTCCACCAGTTCAATACGATCCTTTCCATCGCCTAACACCTTACAGATCAATAGTTATTTTACTATGTGTTAACCTAACTGTAGTAGTTAGTTCTATAGTTTTTTGCATTTCTCTGTAGGAGTAATAATATTATATAAAGTAGAGTCATTATTGTTGATATATATATATATATCCATTTCTTTTTCATCTCTTCATCATTGTGGATGGGAAATTATTTTTGAAAGTTGATTTGAAAGCCATATCCTTGCTCCTGCATCGCTACGCTCGACAATAATCATCTGCTGATATTACGTATAAGTCTAAATTATGGAGAAAATAATCTGTGCCCCATATTATCACAAGAATTACTGCAGAATATCTAAGGAAAATATAAATAAGTCTTAATCACTACTTACTGAGGGAGGAGGGGAGAAGACAGAAGATTATCTAGAGTACTATATAGAGAAAAAGACGGGGAGAGGAAGAAGATTCTGTCGAGGCAAGACAGAAAACAACTCCTCCTACTTACAGAATTTTGGAAGAAGAATTGTTTCTCATAACTTGTACAAATAAAACAGTTGTAAATGTCGTACTACGACAATGGTGTACACTCACAACAGCAACCACAACAACTCGGGGCAATCGGATCAACTGCAGGTGCTACAACGAGATCACCAAAACCAGGCGTTAATCCCAGAGGTCATCAACGAAATAATAGTCATAGTGGCCATATAACTACTAGTGAACTACTTGACAGTGGTCTTACCACCCGATCCCTTTCCCCACGACAGCAACAACATCCACAGCAGGCTAATTATCCCAGGGATCATAGCTATATTGTTTCTGCCCCGAGTTCCAGGCGGGGCAGCCCCATTCAGTTTCAAAACCACCCCGAACACCAAAGACGATCAGCTAGCACCCTTGGAGAGAGACGTAGTCATTACCCTAATCAACAGGCTTCCGGAGGACCTCATTATCAAAGGTTAGACGCGTCTCATTAATTTTAATCTCTTTCTTTCTCTCTCTCTCTCTCTCTCGTCTCATCTATCATCACTTTCTTCAGCTTTCTTTTCACTCAACTCTCTTTCTAAATTCTAAATACACAGAAAATACCTTTACCTCTCTCTCTCTCTCTCTAGCTATTCTCCTCTTCTTTTTTCTGTCTATACCTTTTCTCTATGCACACCTTCTAATTCAATGCTGAAGAAAATAAATCTTTCATTTTCATGTGTGTGTATCAACGTATAGTGTTAACCATTCATTTTTTCTTCTCGTCAGAAAATCAGTATTTATTGAATTGAATCGTAAAACAAATTTTGTGTTATTTTTCATGACTTCAGTGCCTGAAAAGAGAAAAAAAAACTTCTTAATTGTGTAATATTTAATATTCAGATGAAATGTAAAAAATGCTGGATGTGAAAATTGAAAAAGATATTTGTCAGATTAGGTTTTATGCAGGTATGTGATAGGCAGGATCTAATAATAATATGGAGATGAAATTCAGTGAGAAAAATGAGAAACTGTGCCCTGTTTTCTAACAATGAGTGCTTTTTGTAGTGTAAAAATTAACCTGGCTTACATGATAAACTCAACTTGGTAATGAAATGAAATCCTATAGATTCACACAAGAAACTGTGAGGTAAGCTGTAATGTAATGTAAGTCAATCGCATCCATTACAATCTCATAGTTTCAGTTTTCATGTGTGTCGTATTTCTGTGTAGTTGAATTATAAAGCATGTTATGCCGTTAGCTTATCGTTATAGCTTTAGTATGTATATGCTGTTTGCAATAAGTGAAACATAGGAGTAGTAGTCGTGTCGTTCGTGGAATTTATAAAGACTGAGTGTGTATGTGTAGCTATGATATCTAGAGCACATAATTCGTCTGCCAATCTAACCTCCTCTATACGGCTCAATAGTTAATACCTCTTGAGAAAGTGCTTCTTTTATTTTCTCCATAAACTGCTTAGACGTTAGTGTTATTTTGACAATTTCATGTCTTCTCTATTCCTCGTAATGTGATGCTAGTCGTAATTTTATGTTATTATTCTTTACGATATGGTGGCTTTTGATGATATTGCTCCTACTCCATTTATTATGTATAGTTTTGTTGTAGAAAGTAGAGCTGTAGGACGAATAACATTATCTATCACTATCTATAAACATAATATATTATCATAATCCCATAGACTATTAGTGAATAAAATCCAGAGTTAGTATAGCTAGACATAGATTTGACATAATAACATAGAAAATAATCTTAAACCATAGAAGAAAATAGAGAATAACCGTAAAATTAAAATTAGACTTAGGTGTAATTCGTACAAATAGGCTAACAAATGCTTTTCAATTGGGAAAAAGAGTATTAATCGGGATTTGTGACTGTTGTATGACTGTAGACCGCTGTCGAATAGCAGATCGACGACAAACTCACCTATAACTCATCAACAACACGCGGATTACTACCACGCTCACGGTGGTGGTGCTCAAGAACGAGGCTACTATTCGGATCGCTACAACACCATGGATGATTACAACATGATGGACGACTACAGGACGGGCGGACAACCCGCCCAGGGCTCCGCCGCTCAGCAACAACATCAGCACCAACAACAACAGCATCGCTCCCGCTCAACATCACGATTGAACCGATATGAGGGAGGTGGAGGAGGTCAGCAACCACAACCTTCTCATGACACTCAATTCATTCCTATTCGGGACAGATCTCTTGACAGGCAGGCTCAAAGTGCAGGTCTTGCTCATGCTTCAGACAGACATCAACTTATTCATAGGGGTATGGTTTGTTTACATGAGTTTTGTTTTATTTGTTGCACTGCTTACCCTCGACTAAAGTCCCGATACTCTCAACCCCGTTTTAAATTTAACCCTCTACCCCGCCCTTAACCCTCTTACCCTTCTGTTATTCATCATGTCAAGCTAAACAAACCAGATCACTCCACATAATCATTTTCCGTTGTATGTGAGTCTGGTTAATACTACCATCAAAATTAGGACTTAGCTTACCGTATTAGTCCATTTACATTCCCAGGAGATTTAATTTTTCGTGAATCTCCTCTAAACTTGAATAAATTAAATAATCTCCCTCTGGAGATACTATTTCTCATGGATTTGCATTTAAATTGCAAAGGTATCCCTTGCAGAAGCTCATGCCATTGAGCTCCAGGCTTTTTATAATTGTATGCTAACTCAAAACAGGCTTGACAAGCTTTCAAACAACAATGCCCGGATTTCTTTGATATAGCTACTCCTTTGCCTTATTACTAGATATGTTCTATATAGCTACGTTTCACTGAATTAACAAGTTTCGCGATGAAATAGCTGTTTCTCCTCCGTATAAGCTCCCTATGGGGATTTGTATATAACAATACGGGATTTAATCGACTAATACGGTATCTAAAGCATAATTAAAAGCTTGTGAGTTGTGTTTCTGGTAGGAAGTATATAGTTTCCAGGATTTTTGTGGAAATAGACAGATAGATACCTAGTGCATTAGTAGAAGATAGATACAATGAAGCTTTTGTTCCAGGAAGAGAATAGAGAGGAGAATGTTATTATTTGTTTGGTAATTTAATTATTTCAATTTGTTTTCTTGTTTTACTTGATTGCTCTATTATTTTCGGGGAAATGTCTAGTCGGGGGGATATAGTGGTTTTCCGAATATTATAATAGTAGCTATTAGTTGTAGGAAGTTAGGACGCGGAGAGTCTTATTTTGGCTTAGTAGATAGTTTCTGAGGCTATGACCTGAAAAAAATCGTAAAGAATGCGATGTGTCTGTGTCTTTGTCGACTAGAGAGAGAAAGTTTATATGGGAAAGTTAAGGTTGTAGGTGTTAGAGCTAGGTAGGTGGTTTGTGGTAGTATTTTATGTGGAAAGCATCGGTATGACATGCAAGATACCTAAATGCCTGTAGCTATACTCCTCTAGTCTGAGCTCGAACTCTCAGAAAGCTTCTCTCTACTCCACATGACATGACTAAGATACGGCAAGGAACTCATTAATGTTTTCCCTTAGTGAAAAATGGCTGGAAAAGTTCCGTAGCACTGTCTGTCCCTAATAAGGATAAGTATCCAAAAGCTAAAGCATGATCTATGCAATGCAACCAACACAATTGTCTATCTATAGAATGCTAGAGCAGTAATTTAATTGTCGAGGAAATACTTACGTCTGGCCGATATGTTCAGTAGTTTCTAGCTGGATAAAGGAATGTTTCTATTCTAAAGCAAACAATGGGATTATAATGTGTAAAGACAATGTTATCCTATCGATCAGTAGCTCAAGATCCAAACTATTTTGTCGAAGATGATTACTACGGAAATCCAGGTCCTCAACAACAACCTGTGTCAATCCTGAACCGATCTCGACATTCTTCGGGTTCTGGAGCTCCTGTACCAATGAGACAAGGTGGGCCAATGGGCGGTGGCGGGGATCCGAATACTTACTTGGGAGAACTGCAGATACAAAATTCAGAATTTCAACGAGAACTCGGCAATCTTAAAAAAGAGCTTGAATTAACGAATCAAAAGCTTGGATCAAGTATGCACAGTATTAAAACCTTTTGGTCTCCCGAACTTAAGAAAGAGAGAGCGCTTAGAAAAGAAGAATCCGCCAGATACTCTCTTCTCTCTGATCAACTGAAACTTCTTAATTCGGAAAACCAGGTAAAGATTTTTAGCTCTCCCCTCTATTCCAACGACAACGACAGACAGAGAGACACAAATATCACAAGTTTATCATCAACAGTTGTAACTTCACAATGTAAATATTGACATGTAGAAACAAGCTCTCCTCGTCCGCCAATTGGAAGAAGAACTCCGAATACGCACACTTCGTGGTGGGGCTTCAATGGAAATGCAAAGACAAATGGAGGCTCTAATATCAGAAAATGAACACCTCGTTAGGGAAATCCGTATTCTCAGAGAAACGATAAAGGTTTACTATTATTTTCCTCAAACAAGCAAACATAGCGGATAGCCGTAGACAGAGAAAGATAGAACATCCCTCATTTTCTCTATTTGTGTGCTTTTCGACTTAGTTCCCTACATTTCTTCGTTAATTACTAGGATTTACCATGAATTTTTCCGTTTTTCTAGGAGCTAGAGCTACGATTGGAATCTCAAAAGCAAACTTTGATTGCTCGAGATGAGTCAATAAAGAAACTTCTGGAGATGTTGCAAAACAAAGGGATTGGTAAGTGTCTGTCTCCAGTTATTAGCATCGTTTATATTAGAGAAAGCATAGGAAATCTTTCCTTTCATTCAAATTTTTGACTACCTAATCATATATAACGTTTTAGCCTCCTTCGAAATAATATACGCCTAGCCATTCTATTCTCTGTCTCTATATGTAAATTTCTGCAACAGGTAAAGAGGAAGAGCGAGCAATGTTACAGCAAATGCAGCTTCTAGCTCAAAAACAAGTAAATGCTTTTCTCGAGCCTTTGCATGTAGATCTGTAGTAAAGTACAGATAAGTAAATTATGGATTACTTTCCTACAATACTTTTATATTATATACTTTCATATATATACTTTCATATATACTTTGATGGATTTTTATGTCCAGATATATAGTCTCTGCCTCCCTAAATGTAATTTCCTGTTTTTCTCACAATGTAATTGAATTTGGACAATCAATAGATCGATGAGTTGCGAATGGAAGTGCAAAAGAGAGACCAAGAAATCATGTCGATGACAGCCAAGATGAAGACATTGGAAGAACAGCAACAAGACTACCAAAGACACATTGCCGTTCTCAAAGAATCTCTTTGTGCGAAAGAAGAGCATTACAATATGTTGCAGGCTGATGTGAGTGTGAGTTTATACAACGACACAATCTTAATTTCTGCATCTGAGTCACGTTCTCTTCTCAACTCTTTTGCCTTTGCCGTCTCAGCTTCGTTAACTAATTTCTGTACTACTAACGTCACTTTCCTTCGAAATGCTCTGTAGGAAAATTTATGCATCATAGAACATAGTCCTGCCAGCCTACTAACGTTTTTAATATCATAATAACATTTCTTCTCTAGCAAATGTAGATTCCCTCTGTCTAATCCACGACGTGACGGAAATAACTTCTTTAGATCACACTGACTTTAATTCTATCTCTTTTGACAGTGCACAATTATTAGTTTTAGCCAAATCATTTGATTCATTAGTTAAACGAGATATTCTTCCCCAACAACCAGCAACTTGATTTTATGTCACAATAAAATCACTTCCGTCGTTGCAAATTCCAAAAAAATACAATTAAAAGAAGCACCTGTGTACTTCATTGGTAAAAGGGTGAAAATATAAATAGCAAACGTATTTACTTATTTTACTCTAATGCTTGTATACTAATTAAAATGCATTTACTAATATTTTCTATGCAAAACGCATGCTATTTATAAAACGTATGCTTATAAAAATTGTAATGTGCATTGATTATTATATTTTTCTTCTTGGAAAATTGTATGCTGGATTTTTGAATGGAGGCAGTGTCTATTAATAGATGTTTAAGCATTTCACTCAAATTTTCTTCTAGGTGGATGAGTTACGTACAAGAATAGAAGAGAAGAACCGTATCATCGAAAAGAAGACAAATGCAGCTTTGCAAGCAGCTCAAGAAAGAAATCGTTTTGCCAATGAATTTAATGAAATCCGTGACCAAATGGAGATTAAAGACCGAAAAATAAATGTACTGCAACGGAAGATTGAAAACCTTGAAGACCTTCTCAAGGAAAAGGATAATCAAGTAGATATGGCTAGGGCGAGGTATTTACAACATAATCCAAAAATTAATATTTACCATGGACGCTATACGTATATACATCTCACTTTCACGATATGCTACGACTTTACATTTCAAATATGTAAAAAAAAAAGACTAAGGAGGAGAATCCCTGGAGAATACAATATTATATTTTGTAGCACGGGGATATATTGTAGATGCGAGGATCCACCTCATATATCTTGTTTGATTTTAAATAGATTGGCTCAATATCAACAAGCAACGGCCGTGGCTGCCGTGCAACAGCAGCAACAACAGCCACAGCCAGGACAGCCCGGAATGACAATGCAGCCCGGTGGATCAATGCTAATGCATCACCATCTCCATCATCCTTTCCTGGATACTTCCGGGGGCTTGTCGAGTCTTGAGGAAGCCATTCTTGACAAAGACAAGCAAATAAATCAACTGCGGGATCAAAGAGATCGCGCAGAGCAAGACAAACATGAAGAGCGTGAATTACATGAAAGAGATGTTGCCGAATCCAAACTCAAAGTTCATACTTTAGAATCCGATGTAGAAAAATTGCAAGTCAGGCTTGATAGAGCCATTGCCGAAAAGGTTCGCGATTTTTAATCCTTTTCTTCCGCATTTCTCAGTTTTCACTTGATTTAGACACTTTTAGTTTCATTTGATTCAACACACTCGTGTCCAGTAGGTACACAATAAACGCTATTGCACTTTTTTCTCAGATTCAATTACATGCTCATGTTAACTTTCACAAAATTCTATTTGAGTTTTTTTTCCGATCTAATAATTTTACTCTACTTTTTTAGGAACAAAAATTAATGTTTTTGTTTTCTTGTTTTCTTTAAATCCAGACGTTACATTTATTGTAGAAAAATATTATTTGTTTCAACTTATAGTTCAGGTTTTAAAACGTAATGTACCCTATACTCAAAAATCGTTGAAATAAGAATGCTATTCTTCAAGTCTACGTTTCGTATACATGTAACATATTAGAGAATGTTTTTGGGTCAGATTCAAAGATTTATTTATAATTTATAAGGTTGAGGATTCTATTTATAATTATTTTCGGCCTTTTTTACAATGCCATTCCATATCTACGTACAAAGCTCTTTGATTATAATCTTGTAGCTCTATAGATAAAATGTTAGTACATTAGATATATATTTTTGGGTCAAAAAGTACATTTCTACGATAGTTGCTGCGGTTGAGCTCTCTCTGAGTAGATATGTTCCTTTGGGAAATGGTTGATGTTGATTTTATAATCGATAGCTGGCCGGATGAATGAATGACTTTTTGTTTTTGTGTTATTGCAGGAAAGAGTTGAAACGAAACTTGAGCAATCTCAATCAGAATTAGGTAAATGTAAAGCCGAGCTGGAAAAAGTTCAATCAGAAGTTGGAAAAACTAGTTCTGAATGGGAATCTCATAGACAACGCGTAACAAAATTAGAGCTAGAGAATGATCGATTGAAGGTACGTTTACAAGAAAAGGTAATTTTCCTTAAACCAATGTAATGCTAGCATGAATAGATGTTAATTCATGTATAACTACTAACCTAAATGGCTACTTTCTCACTTGAAAGTTCATATCTCAGAACAAAACAGAGTATGTAAAAACATTCAATCTTTACAAACATTTTTTAAACTAATATTGCTTATTAACTGATTACCATAACTAATTAATCATTCAACTTTTTTCAATATCCAAGTGCAATCTAAGTGCAATTCGATGAAAAATGAACGATGATCATAATATATGAAAAAAAAACTCCATTTTTGATACCTTTAATTTACAATGCACCTTCTCACAGTAGTGCATTTTGAACAGCTACTTAATTAGTAAAATTATCACTAATGCAAATTGACAGCACTCTTAAAGAATTGTACCTAATTAGCAGTAGAAAATAATTATTTTTTAACTAGTTTGTACAATTGTCCATATAATTACGTAAAGTAAGCTTTTCATACGATGTAGATGCACTTTAGACGAGCGAATTTATTAGAGCGCACACACATCCCCATACTAATAAATCTTGAAAATCCTATTTTTTGAATTTACAGAACTGTTTTTGTAGCAAAGATTAAATTATTATTGTGTCCAATAGTCCGTAGTTTGTGAATTGAATGCACAGTGATCGGCTATCTAAAATTTGACTTATAAATATACTTCTGTGATATGAACAAATGATATGAAAACTGTTTTTTATTTAGTTTGGCTCTTTTGAATGTGTTTCGAGTTAAGACTATCTAGTGTATTGTAGTTTTGTAGGAGTAGAAAATTGTAATTTATGATTTTGTGATTCTTTTAGATGTAGATTTTGAATGTAGACTGTAGAAATTGTACTGTAAAGAATCTATTGGTATTGTTTATTGTGTTTTTTGAGTATTTTAACACGAATGTAGTTTGTTGACGGTAGACTAGTCGGAAAATGTAGTTAGTAGTCTGTAGAAATTTTGTTAATTAGTAGTAACACATTAGTTCGTAGACAATTGGATATCAGAGACAATTATAAAAGGAAAAGGAGAGTGTTTGGACATTGGGATCTAATGCTTTGTGTTTCTTGTTTGTATTTTCCTAACATGTCAATTCATGTGATTGTGATTAACTTCAACCTGCATTGTGACCTGTTCTTTGAAACTCTGCCAAATGACACAATGAAATTCAACACATGATGGTCATGACCCACTAATTATACGAATTATATGCATATATGTATAAAATAACTCGTCGACAAAAAAAAACTCTCCAGTCGGAAAGCGAAAGATTAAGAACAGACTTGGAACGAAGTCAGACAACATTTGGGCGGAATACTTTCAATAACAGTCAAGAGTTGGACCGTCTTCAAGAAAAGTATGACCGAGTAACGGCGGATTTACGACGCTCTCAGGCCGAATTGCGAATGAATCAATCAGACTATGAGCGAGCCCGTACGGAATTAGAACAGATGCAAGAAAAAATAGAAAAGTCTCAGGGAGAGATTTACAGATTGAAAGCCAAACTGGAAAACGCACAAAGTGAGAAAGATAATATCAAAGATGAGTATGAGCGGAGTCAAGTTGTACTCCAAAGGATCCATTCGGAAAAAGACAAGGCGTCAATGGAGCTGGAAAAGCTCAAAGAAGAATTAGAGAGGAGTCAGGCCACTCTTGGCAAAACCCAACTTCAAATTGACAAAACACAACAGGCTTTTGACAAGGCTCAAGGGGAATTAGACCGAGTACAGGAAAAACTTGATAAAAGTGTCCAGGAAGCCAGAAGGGTATAAAATTATTTCTTGTTGTAATGTACTTGTACAATTTCTACATCTATTCCTCCGTCAATGAAATAGAGTGGAGCTCGGCATCTCTCTCTCTCTCTCTACTAGAGCTACTTTTTATGCGACAAAACTTGCGCAATCTGATGTGAGATACTTTTGAGCTTTTGTGGGAACAATAGCCAGAAAATCAATGCAGCATAATAAAACTTTTTACTATTTTCTCATAGAGAGACTCATGTGGGTATCCCTTCAGGCTATCTCTCTCTCTCTCTCTCTTCATGATACAATGATACACCCAGATACACTTTACATTGCATTCATTTCGCTTTATTTGTTTAATATTTGTCTGTCTGCTTTCATTTAATATACATATCAAATGTTCTCTGCTGTAATAATATAGTTTTAATCATACACTAAACTCCACAACTAACAAAAACGCCACTGTACAGACTCCGACCATTCCGACAATCTAGATAATGACTAAACTTTTCTTTCAAATGTGTAATAATGTACTTTTCTCTCGCTGGAATATAATGGAAAGCAGAGGAAATGGGATACTTTCCTCCCAGATATAAAATGCACACTATTATCTTACTCTTTTTATTCACTGGATGAACAAAGTAAAAGCACCAGCCTAATTGGCAGTGAAAATCACATTTTTTACCATTTTATATGTACTGTAATGCACAGGCATCAGGAATTTTCGGCAACATTCCAACCATGCTCCTCTAACATAAATATACAAACTAATATGACAACTTGAGAAATCTACAATAATTTTGTCTATCTTGAAAACTTTGAGAAAAAAACTAAATTTCAGTAAAATTCATTAAAAAACTAAAAATTCTGGGGAAATCTGGAGAAAAGTTTTCCAATTTGAAGAAAAAGTAGGAGAATATTCAATGAAATTTTGTTGGATTGGAGTTACGAGCTTGGAAACCCTTGGGATTTTGTTGAGGAAAAGGAAAATTCCTGATGCCTGCTAGTGCACGATCAAAAATAGCCGTTTGTTGTAGTGTAAAGAGGAATAAAAAGGAGGCTATGATTATGTAGGCTGAAGTGTGTGAAAGGAAATTGGGCATTAGTAGATTGGAAAAGGATGTGTGTATGCTAATTGGATTTGTGTGTTGAACTGTTTCAGCTGCAAAATGAGCGTGAGAAGTTGTTGTACGACTACGAGAACATCCAAGTGCAGCTGGACAAAGCTCTGGGTCAATCAACGCGCCTGCAGAAGGAGAAGGAGCAGCTCCAAATGGAATTAGATAGGACGCGAGATAAATCGGATAAGAGTCTAATGCAATTGCAGCGGCTACAGAAGGAAAAGGAGAATATTTCGAGTGAAAACGAGCGGGTTCAAGAGAGAATAGATTTACTCCAGTCCCAACATAGTAAAGCAATGCGGGACAAAGAATCTTTGCAAAGTGAGCTGGAACTGATACAAGAGAGATTGGAAAAAGTCCATATTACCAATCAAAAATTGATCTCCGAAAAAGAATCCATTGTAACAGAAATAGAGATTATCCGAGATAAATTAGAGAAGAGTCAATTAAGCTCAGGGAAACTTTTGGAAGAAAGAGATTGTTTGAAGTTAGAGTTAGATCGTGTTCTTGAGAAATATGAGCGATGTCAATCCGAACTCTACAGAGTGAACTCCAAGTTGGAAACCAATCTCAATGAACTTGACAAAACTAATCTTACTATTAATAAGCTCCGCGATGAAAATTCCAAACTACAAGATATCTACGATCGCAATTGTCTTCAGTTGTCAAGACTGAAAGAAGTCGAGGATAAATACAAGGATGACAACGAGCGCTACAAAGTTGAAGTGGAAATCGGACGCGAGAAGTTGGACAAACTTATTTTTGAGCTACGCAAGGAAAAAGATGCTAAGGAGAAAGCGACTGAGGAGGTCACCAAACTGCAAGTAGAGCTGGACAGACTGCACACACAATACGGAAGAGCACACGCCTCCCAAGAGAAACATTCCGGTAAGTTGCCCTCGCCTCCTTAACACACATACGTAAACCTACGTAGTCCTCTTTAACTTAGTTAGCATATTACATTATACACAGAGATAGTTTTAGACATCTAGCCTGTTCTGGAATGCATAACCTCCTCTCTTCATTTCCCCTCCAATGGATAAACGTAAATTGGTATCCTCACTACCCCCAATTCTTAACCAGACCACGAAAACTCGTATTCTCTCAATCTACGCCACATAATTACGCAATTCGAACCGTCTCTTTACTTTCACTCTCTAAAATCCCATTGCGTAGTTTTGCAATGACTTTTATTACAAAATTCAACCTGGTTTTCTTATATCTATTCGCTATTTTCAGTTAAAATGCCCCAAATGTTAACAATGTCCTACTTTCTTTCTTCAAATTGCACAAAACCTGGAAAAAAAAACGGTGAAAATACGGGCAGATGCCCGGTGAAAGTTTTATATGGAGTTTGCATATGAAAAGAGAAAGTGCAATGCTGATTTTCTTGCAATTTCTCCAAATATGCAATTTAATTATAAATGTTGATGTAAACAAATGAAATGATGAATATATTTGAGAAAGATGTGTTTATAATTGTTAAAGTGCAATGAGTATAATGAATAGTGAGATTTAAATACCAATTTACTGTATACCAATTTGGATGATAGCCCTGGAATCTAGAAACTGTTTATCTCTTTCCCGTATAGCGTGTGTAGGTACCCGCTTCCTGTTTTAGTTGTTAAAACGAGAGTTTTGAAAACGGAACTTGAATATGATTGTAGAGACCCCAGTTGCCACTATTTTGCCTGATAGTATTACATTACGCAACAGAAAATTCATCGATTTAGTTCTCTCTCTGTTTCTCCCTTGTATATCTAAGTACTACAAGTAGCGGAGTCTTAGGAGTTGAACGTCTAGCATTTCTGTTGTGTTCTAGTAGATGGTTTTCATATCACACAAGGCTTTTATTGCTTTCTTTTCCTTGATACGAAACATTTGCAGTTCATGCACGTTTCTGTTCGTGAAGCCGATGGAATACTGAAATACTGCAGAATAAGCATCAAAGCAAAAAAGCAGAAGAGGACAAGACCCAAAATGTGCTGTCTGCACACACAGTAGAATATGAACCGGATGCTAGTTAATTTTATCAATTTACTCCACTGGGCTTAATGTTACTCTAGACAGTTGATAGAGTGAAAGCAAAACACTCAAAGACGGTCATTACGTTATACCTACTTACACCAGTTTCCTTTCTGTCTAATGCTTTTGTCAGAATAAATAAACTGGATTGAAAAGATTCCGTTTGGTTGGGGGGGAGGGGAAGTTTTGTGCAGGAATGTAGTCTCTTTAACGATAATAACTTTTAAATAGAATCTAAATTAGGAAACTATATAACGACGAATATTATAGGAATGTTTTTTGTTAGAAGAAGATATTATTATTATTATTATGGATAATAGGAAGTCTATATATACATACATTATACAAAGGAAAAGAACGTTTGACGAAGAATACTTACGTTTTTAGCAGGTAGGAGAATAAGGCAGGAAGTTGCATGTGAGTTCTTGTCATCAAAGGGTTGAAGTATAACTTCATTAAATTGCTATGATCATTAATTAATGAATTATAGAGGATCTTAACCGCCTGCGTCAGGAAATGGAGTCGACTTCCTTACAAAACAACCGACTTCAATCCGAAATGAATAAGTTAAAGTCAAATATAGAAGACTTAGAAAAGGAGAAGTTATTAATGGAGAAGGAAAACGATCGTAACATGTTAAAAATTGTTAAGCTTCAAGAGCTTGAGGAGAGTCTACGTCAGAAAATCGACAAATTGGAAAGCAGTGAGCGAACGCCGGAAGAAACGAAATCTAACTATGCGGAAGAAAATAGAAAATTAGTTCAGCAAATAGATAAGTACATGGCGCAACTAGACAAGAGTAAAGAAGATGTTGACAAATCATCCGTAGAGATTTCAAGGCTAAAGGAGAAACTAGACAGACAAAATAGAGAACTTGACTCCGCATCCGAATTAAAACGGAATTTAGAAACGGAAATAAAGAAACTTAAAGAAGAAATTTCGGGATACAAATTTGACCCTGAAAAGGAGAGGATGAATCGAGAGCTGCATACCGCCAAGAACAATGTTGAGGAGAAAACTAGGGAATATAATATTATTAAAACACAGCTAGAGGAAAGATCAAGGGATGTTACCAAACTTCGCTCAGAATTGGCCGAAGTGAAGAATGAGAACATGAAAATCACCAAAGAGAAATCTGAGGTTTTGTCCGGCGTCGAGAGAAAGCACAATGAAGACTTCGAAAAGCTGGTGGCCGAAAACCAAGCAATAAAAATAAATTTAGATAAGGAACAAAATAATTTGAAAACTATTAGCAAAGAATTAAACACTAGGATTAAGGAAGTCGAAACCCTTAAAGCTGATCTTCTAGCTAAAACTAATGAAATTACTAAGTTACAACAGCAATTATCTAGTCAGAGTAAATCCAATGCTGATGTCGACAAATTCACTGCCGAAATACAAGAGAAACAAACTGAGAACCTGAAATTGAGACAAGTCCTAGAAGAGAAATTAAATGACATGAGCAAAATGAAACAAATTCTTGATAATCAAAATGCCGAGTTACAACACAAAGCCAAAGAGCAGCACAAAATACAGGAAAAACTCGAAAGATATAAGTCACAACAGGATAAATATGAAAAACAAATGTCCAAAATGGAACATGAAATGATGCAGCTCACAAAAGAAAGAGATGAACTTGTTACACAGCTTGAAAAATCACAAGAACTTCTCGTACAATTTCAACGAGAGCTCAACTCCAGAGTTCAGGGTGATGACAAAGATAAGGAACTACAGCTCCTAAGATCTAAACTTGGAGAGTATGACACTGAATTCGGAAAAATTAAGAAAGTCCTACAGGATGAGAGAAAGAGATTCCTCGAGATCGAAGCCAAGTTCAAAGAAAAATGTGAGAAGGAGAAAATGTTTGGTGCTGAAATGGAAAAACTCAAAAAGGTGGCTGAAAATGACCGAAACCGATTGCAAAGTCAGTTGGAGTCTCTTGTAGAAGAATTAGAAAAGCGACAGGTAAGTCAATGCCAACTTCAGAAAAATTCCGAGGAATTACCTATTTATCATTAAATAAAAATAATCCTACTTACTTATTTTCAGATGGACATTGCCCAACTACAACAAAAGCTGCACCAAGTAACTCAAAGCTCTCAGTCCCAATCTAGTTCTAGTACGGTCGAAGTAGAAAAGCTCAGAAAACAAATCGATGAGCAAAAACGACAATTAGAAGAGAGTCGCCAAAAATTGGATGCAAATAATCGGCAAATTCAAGATAGGCAAAGAAAACTTGAGGAACTTGACCAAACGACGAAATCCCAATCACAGGAGATTGACGCACTAATTAGTGAGTTACAAATACAAAAGCAGCAAATGCAACAACAACACCAACAACATCAGCAACAATTACAGCAACTACAACAACAAAGCAAAGGTCAAGGTCAAGCTGCTGCTGCTGGGAATACTCAAGCTATGCAAGCCATGCAAAAAGACATGGAACACGCCAAAGCAGAGGCACATAGAATCCAAGGAGAAATGGAGAGGTTGTTACAGGTCATGAAAATGAGTCAAGAAGAACAAAATACGAAAGATAAAACTATTCATCAATTACAAGAGTAAGTTTTTCTATTAGCATTTTCCATGTGTATTGATAGCATGTTTGCTTACGGAAATTAATCATTTCCTTTACTTAATAAATTATTAGAGCCCTTCGGGTGGAGAAACAGAAATCGTCCAGTGACCAGGTAATTACTTTTCAATTTCCTGCTTTTGCTCTCTGTGTGAAATTAATCTATTAATCTGGGGCATACTTAAGCCGAATTAGTTAAAGTCAATTGCTCATGAGAGAGAGCCCACATTTACTTTCCCCACATTTACTTTCCCAAAATATTTTTTTCCAACAAAAAATAAAATACAAATCAGAAATTGGAATGGTCTTTCAGAATTCAAATCTTTTTTAATCTATTTCTTCATGAAATATTTATAATTTTTGTATTTTGTAATAATATGTCGAAAAAGACTTTGTTTTTCATGAGATCCTTTTTTTCTTAAGGAGACTTTCTTCTTTGGTGAAAATACATGAAAAGTTTATAAGAGCTGAACTTAAGAATTAAAGAGCAATTGACAGATAGTAAATTGATCTACTTGGTGATCGGGGCCAATTACTAACTGTTTTTGTTTGTGTGTGAAATAGGGCCCAGCCGGTTTCCTAAAATCACTCTTCTAATAACAAATCTAATCAGCAGTTGCATTGCATCTCTTCTCCTACTGTCCCACTACAACATAACCTACCACACTCTATCTATCAATCTTCGGATAACATTTCCCTGAAATTGAACATAACCTACCACTACTACTACCACTTCTACCACTTCTGCCACTACCACCACAATAGCGTTAATATTGGCCCTGAAAAGCAAAATCCCGCTGTGTGGTCCCACTTAATCTGATCCTACTCTACTAGCAATTTGAAACTTGCCTCAAACTCAAACTATCCATTATCCTTCTCCCTTAAAACTCTGTAAGACTACAAAAGGTCTACTATATACCTACCTACGTACTGTAAAAAAATAGCTGAGTGCTCTTGAATCTATTAGCTATCTGTTTCTTCTGTCTGTGAACCAAGTTGCATAATAACTCTGTGTACTTTGTACTGTAATTTATATAAGTTGAATCAATACTAATTACTGGAGTAATGAAATAGAATTACAATCATACATGAGATCACAAGTCAAGCCTTATTTGTCCGCTAGTACTGGACTCACCTGTGCTACACGGATATACTAAAAACAATTACAACAGCCTGGTTATAATGACTACCTACTACTAACTACTAAAACTGGAGAATGAAGCATACAAAAACTAAATACTATGTAAAAGTACATATTAGGAGGGACGGGGAATAATCAACCAATCGTGTCGACAGCATTCTAGTCATAATACAATAATTAATTAGCCTTGTTTAGCACATAACCTATAACGTTATGGAAAAGATGCAGCTATACAATACTACCATGTAGATATAAGGGATTTCAAGATTTTATTGAATACTAATTGCATGTTGCATGCAAAGATAAAAAAAACCCAAATCAAATCCATGTGTGACTTCTCTAATTGTAATATAAATCAAACCTTTACAGAAATAGTTACCTTATAAAATACAATACATACATACATAATATATATATACATACGTATAGGTAATCATATAATAATACCTATGAATGGTTATTATAAGTATTACAAATCAAAAAAATTCTAATCAGCTAACCTAAATAACAACAGCTTTAAGAATTCCAATCAATCAGTCATTCCATGCATAAATGCAATAATTATATATATAACATTTCAAGACAAGGACTATGGACTAAAAATATACTAATTCTAATTGTACAACAACTCACTAACTCAATAACAAGAATGCGAAACGTCTCGTCTCGTTCTTTAGCTCGTAGAATGTTCAATTCCACGTCTGAAATTATGATGAATCATTACCTATACATAAAAATACAAATCATATTGATATTCAGTTATAAGTACGTGTACATATTATATATACCAATAATAATATAAGTTATAAGGATATTACATACATATACTCGGATATATACATATTGTGTAAGATACCAAGTGGAAAAGGTTCATAGACTAGACTGTAAATAGTCAAATGTTATATGTAGTTGAC
Organism: Tomocerus minor; assembly: GCA_009936455.2. NCBI lineage: Eukaryota > Metazoa > Arthropoda > Collembola > Entomobryomorpha > Tomoceridae > Tomocerus > Tomocerus minor. Next base: position 24,834 of record JAAAYG020056690.1, read on the forward strand.
ATTCTATGTAAGACAAGGCGTTCTTCTCCGTTCACTTATAGTTAGTTATTGCCTAAGATATTTAATCTAATTACTTCGTGGTTATAGCATTGCCTTCTTTCCTTGATCACATTGCGACCAATTGCATTCCCGAGTTCGTGATTTTATTGCATGTTTCTCAACTACATCCTCCTCCCATAAATTAGTTTCTTCTTCATCTATCTAATGTGTAATTGGATGTATGTGTTAGCTACAGTCGGGGTAATCCGACATTACTTACAATTCCTAGGCCGATACACTAATAACTTACAAATTCATTACGTTGTAGAATAAAAATGTATAAATCCTGATTGCTCTCTTCATTTTATGTGCAACTATTTTTGACATGTCAAAAAAAAAACTTGTCATCAGTATTGTGTTATCAAAAAAGATTATATTTTATCAATATTTCCTTGCAAAAAGTTTTCCGTTTCTCAATTTTAATGGACTGCTATTGATATGAAGCTTTTTAAAAACGCTTAAAAATTTAAAACAGTGTAAAAAACATAAATGCTTGGAGATTTATAAATTTTTTCTTCGAGAAAACATTGAAAGTTATTAGATTGTTTGGTCTAGGAATAGTAAGTAATAAAAGATTGATCTAGATTCCGCTGATATGTATGTACCTAAATGGTATGTAGTTCAGCAATGTGCCGAAATGCCATTGATTAAATTGAACGCAGCCAGGAATCTGATATTCTAAATAATGAAATGTATCTATTGGGTATAGAAGTCGTGAGAAAGTGAAGAAGGAATGAGCAATATTATTAAAACAATCCCCAGAAGGTATTTAAAGGAGTCTGTAGAGATGAGAATTAGTTAGAGGAGACATGCATAGTGCTAGAGCTATGTAATTAATAATACTAACGTGACGTCTTGTTGTCTACTTGCAATTAATTACGATTTAGAAGAGTACACATTGACTAGTATGGCTCTACGCAGCAGAAAGAGAAGAGAGACAGAGAGAGAGAGAATTAATCAGCAGCCTTTCTTACGGTTACAATAGAATATTAATAAAAGCTATAGAGCCAATCACCCACCTACCTAACTAATTAAAAGTTTTTACGGGTGCTCATACATTACACGTGCGGGCACGTTGACCTTTATCACATACCTATGTACAATGTTCTTTCGAATTTCGGCTCATTATCAAAAAAAGCCAGATACCTTACTCTACTAACGACGACTACAGAACAGAACACAAACACACGGCCTATATAAGCTTCAATTGGCTTCGAGTACAATAAGGAATTGCGTTGGCAATAATCCATTATAATTTATGCGGAGAGAATATTTTTAGAATCAAGTTAATCTTAAAGGTATCAATATAAAACGAGCACGACATCAAATGACAATGACATAATATACTTATAAAAAAGACTTTAGTAGATGTGCCCTTTGTCAATATTCATTTCTCCACAATCCAAAAAAAAGATCTCTATCATGTTACATCAAAAACTTTTTAAATTCCATTTACTGCACTCTAACAAAAAGTGCTAGAGATAAACTTTGAATTTTTAACTTTTAACCTTTACTTGTATTAGTATGTATATATCTATGTGCATATAATATTATAGGAATCAAAAGTAGTCCGTCTAGAAAAAGTTTTCAGACATTCCTCAATAGAATTTATATGGAAATTGCTTCTAGGAATTTTTTATTTGCTAACAATAGAATCGGCTGGCCGAAAAATAAATGGACACAGATTAAGTTTTTAGGGCTGTTATATGTTTTTCTCTAGTTATTTCTATTCTTTATTAGTTATTTCGTATTTTAATAGGGTGAATGGATGTAATTGGTCGTAATGTCAATCATGAATTGAAGGCATGCATCACCTGCGCTTCATGTGAGTAATAAATTGTATTGTGTAAGTTCTGGATATACTACAAAGGACAAAGCATAAGAGATATAGCCAGAACAGGTTATATAATAACTCTACAATATTGATCCACAACACTACTACATAAATAAAGCTTAAAAGTGGTTATATAATATACTGCCTATGATTAGATATAGAAGTTGAAAAAGCAATATTAAAATGTAGACACTGAAGGAGTTGAAATTGACATCAGTAGCTAAATTATATACATTGAAGTAAATTAATGGACGTATTAGGAGTAGTCACAGGTGAAAATAAACATTTACGTTAGCTAATTAGCCATGTTGCTGATATTTTCGATATATTAATACTAAACTATTTTTTGTAAGCATACAAAGTTTCTTAATGAGCTACCCGTATCATTTTACATACTAACAACAAGGATTTTATGATTCTGTGTCCTTCTCTCTACTCATTCTGTTTGGATTTGTTTGCGTTTTTTTTTAAATTGGACGTAAGTACGCGGAGGATGTTGATGAATAACTATTATAAAGCGGATGCCTTATAAGGGATATTCCGCAATTAAAAGTAATTTGAAAAAAAACTCAGCACACTACATAGATATCGAGATGAGTGAGCAGAATAATACGATGATGAACTAGCACATAAAAACTTACAATTAATCAATACATATAATTTGGATAATAAACATACCACTGCCATAAACCATACAGAAAAGTATTACTTACATTACAATATAATTAATGAGAAAATTAATTTTGTCCATGTAAAAGTTACTCCTTCAACTTTTCCTCTGCTTAAAACAACATACATAAAACGGAGATGATGTAAAATTAGTTGTACAGACATGCCTAAAGTAATAATTGGCTCTTTATAAAAAGTGCCGCAAAGTCGGGAAAACTAATTTACACATTAATAATCCTATTATATGAAAATAGTCTAATATTATATTAACGAAATACAATACCACAGTCGTCTTACATTATGAAATAAGTTAATGTTGGTTAATTGTCCAATATTCAATGTTCAAGTCGAGTCAGGTCGCAAGACATAATTACATAAACATTAAAAAAAATTGTTAACAATAAATGGATTTATTTTTTTCGAAAAGAAAACACATAAAATGAACTGTTCATATGTAAGTGAGTAATAGTTGGTTGACTGTTGATCTATGTTTTGTTTGTTCAAGTTGAATGAAGATCTGGAACGTTATGCGTGTAATTATATCTATGCAAAAAACAGTATGATGCATACATAACTAACCAATAAAATACTGAAGTATTTCAAGTTTGAGAAATTGTTGTTACATGATTGTGGTATAATCTCCTCTAATAATAATCTAAATATACGGGGTATCCGATGGGTAGCAGAAATGTATTATTATCAATCAGTTTCCTTTTAACTCCATACCTTTTATGTATTAATCTAATAAAACGTATCTTCTTTTAGTTTCAAGTGTGTAGTTCGATGACAATTTAAAAAAGGTAGTAAAAAGAAAGTAGCTAGCGAACATAAAGGATCTACGTCAAATACATACAGATACTTATACAACACAAACAAGAGTGTTTAAAAACATGCATGAAATGAATGTACTTTATGAACATAAATTCAGACATAAGATAATAAATAATACGCGTAAGGACTAATAAACTTACTGAATATATCTATAATTACATAAAACTACTGAATCACTAATAAGAAAATAACATTAAGTGTGAACAAAATGAATGTTGTAACTTGAACGGTATGCATTAGTGGTGATTGTCTGTGAAAAATCTAAGTTGACATGACTAAAATGAAATATTCCAGGCATCAGTTTCATTGTTCTGGATTTTGACATATCTGGCTGAATCAGATTACTTAAACATTATATTCTAGTCTATTTCGTTGTTTATATAGATAGTGAGTAGTGATTGATTGTGCTGACCGAATCGAAGTAAAGTAAATTCGAAACTTAAAAAAACTATAATATCCTGAATCTTGATGAAAATTATTATGCAATTCTATTCTTTTAATCATTAATCTACTAAAATAATTATATCTACCTACTTTTCTTTAGTTATTAATTTTAAGCATCACTAAAAATTATTTACTTTTATTGAACCTCTTTAAAAAATAGCTCGCTGAATTATTGAATTGCTTTAATTTAAAATGGAACTCACATGAATTGGTGAATGTTTCTGTTTAGGATGGACTGATTCGAGAAAATGGGAATTTAAAAAAGAGTTTAGCGCAGGTTGAACGAAGCCTCGATATACATTCCAAAGAATTCGAACAAATCATCAAGCTCGCAGATCAGAGAGATAAAAGATGCTTTGATTTGGAAGAAGCATTGAGACAAACAATTAATCTAGCTGAGCAAAGGGAATTTGATGCAAGATCTCAACATGATGAGGATGGGAAACTAATTGACGAGTTAAAAACTCAAATCACACATCTGGAAATTGAAATGAGCGAAAGAAGTTCAGAGTTATTTGATTTGCGGTAACGAATATAAAAGCTATAAATTAATTCATATACTTAGGTACATTATTCAGGATGTTTGTATACTTTGTAGATATATGCATGGTGTTGTATTACACATTTCACGAAGTGCACATAAATCACATTAATGTGAATGGCTATTGGATTGTTGCAGACAGAAAAGCTTGGCGATGAGACTATCTGAAAAGGATGCTCAAATTGCCTTGGCTGAAATCACTGGAATCCACAACAGAAAACAAGAGAGCAATTTGGAAGAGCTAAAGAAAGAAAGAGACGAGCTGATTGGAAAAATCCATATCGAGGTATAAAATGGAGCATTAGTGCATGGTGACATTATTTTATTGTAACGATCGAAATGCATTGCATGTTTATGTATGGAGAAGCTTTGCCATGAATCATCTTGCCACCCAGATCCTATTTCATGTACTTAAAATTGTTGTAAAAAATTTATGAATATAAACTTATGTATGACTGTCTACCATTTAGAATGAGCGAAAACTCCTACACACGAAACATAAAACCAACAGCTAATACGCTTCTGCCATTTACAACCATCACTTGTGCACAAGATCCTGAAATATTTGGCGA
>JAAAYG020056690.1:29863-42732 GCA_009936455.2 Tomocerus minor
TTTATTAGCCAATACTGTCATCGCATTGTTTATTGTACTAATTTGCATTGTCAAGATTGTGATGTCCTACATCGACATGTACTTTACGTCGTTTTATTGAGCTACCTACAGTACTTATATCACCAAATATCTATTTTATTAACTTTTGAGTGAGATTGAGGTTAATGTGCCTATTTTATGTTTGTGGATTGTAAAAAAAATATAAAAAATCCTTCTCCCTATAAACGTTTTTATATACTATTGTTTCATCACTACGTACGTGTGTATTATATACAACGTCCTGGCTCATAATTCTCCAACGAAATAGATTCTTGAGCCTAAGCCAACATTGCATTACATTCTACAGGTAAAAAAACTTTTGTACATCTATCTGCTATTTTTAGCCGTATAGGAAAATATGGGAATAAAGACAGTTTTGTTTGTTTGTTTGTTTGTACTGTAAAATATTGATTATTATTATATATTATTATACTAGTTAAATATATTTATATAGGAAAGTTTTACATTGTTTCATCTATTTATACACTATGTGATAATGCTATTTAAATAATAATATATTAATTATACTAGCGTTGATGAACAATAATCAGTTTAGGATAACATTCTATTTGTAGCTGTATAGGTATGTCTATATAAATTGAAAATATTGAAAGAAAATGAATACAACATATCGAATTTGTACATGTTTTACATATTTTTCAACGAAAAAAAAATTATATCCGTTTTAAAATTAATAAAGTTACCTATTTTCTCTGTGTAAAGTAAATGTTGGATTAAAAATTAAAGAAACAAATTGCGGCGTTGCTTAAAACCCATTATGATTGTTTAAGGATTTTCTTATTTTCATAAGTTACGACATAAGAGAAGAAAAGCATCAGGTAAAACAGTAAAATCGGGTAAGAGCAGGTTCAGGATTAGGATACGACACAATCCGAAGCATGCGGCTTTTGTTTCGTTTTACTGGAAGCAGCGGCAAGTTTGTCATTCGGCACAACTTTTAAAAATGAGTTGAAATTAGAAATCTTTTGATTGTTGTAAAGATAAGAGTCGTCTTCATCCGAGGATGATGTGTATGAAGAATTCGTTTCATCTTCACTTGCAGAATAGGTCTCCCGGTGGTGATTTTCTCGTTTGGCCACATTTCCAGCAGGACTAATTTTCTGATTGTGTTTACTGTGTCTTGGTGCTAGAGCAGCTGAAGATATTTTGGAGGAGGAGGGCCCTGGAGCAGGTGAATATTTTACTTGTTGTATTAGGCCACTGTGATTACTAGCACTATTATCTACTAATTGAGCATTATTGGCAGAGGGGGGATGATGATATTGAACTTTTTTACTATTGCTGCTACCATGTCTTTTATTATTGGTGCGATGATCACGGTAGGTTAAGGATGGATGTGAGGAAGATGTACTAGCACCACTGGTGCTCGTACTGGGATGGACATTTGATGAACTGGAACTATTACTTGCCATTGTCATACTATGATTAGGATTAGAGTAATTAAATTTTCTAAAATTAGACGTGTCATAAGAGCGAGAGAGGTTTTGATTGTTGTTGCTGCTGCGACTTTTGTCTTTAAAACTACTACTAGTGCTACTATGTTGAACGGGGGATGAAAGCATGTGTTGATTCTTTTTACTTTTAAGGCTCATACTACTACTAGGAACTGCAGGACTCATTTTCTTCATTTGGTTTGGCTGTTGGGAGTGGGACGGAGACAGAAGAAGTCGCTGAGAATTTTCTCGTCCTCTGTGCACCGGCAGCTCTTGTTGATGGGACGATTTGGGTTTCACTGCTGGCAGAGTTGATTCACTGGAAGAAGAACCCGAACCAGAAGACGTGAATTTAGCTGGACCAGGTGAGTTTTTAATACTACTGTCGCTTTTAACACTCCCTGCTTTCGTTGGAAGAGCACTTAAAATCAGAGATGTCTGAGTTACACTGTCATCGTCATCAGATGATCCTGACGAACTGGAAGTACACCTTTGGGGCTCTTGAAAACGAACTTTTTCTTTACGAGAAGACGGAGTGCTACCTTCTCGGTCTTTATTTGACCGTACATTCATTATTGATGTCGTTTTTATTGCTTTTGCTTTGGGGTTCGTTTCTGGAGTCGCAGCTGCTGAGGTAGACGAATCCTTCATTTCGTCTTCCTCATTTTCACCAGGATTTTCTTGTAACTTCTCTTGTGGCACAGAATTTAAATTTAAAACGACAGTTTCCGTACTCACTCCTGTTTGTACTACCATAGGACAGTTTGTTAAAGCATTTGGATTAATATCCACTGAATTATGGAGATGTGCTTTGGCATGTGTTCGACCCAGAGGTGAAGTTTTAGCTACCGAAGTCAGCCAAACTTCCTGCCTATCATTTTCATCACTTGTACTTGCATTTCTATATCGAACGTCCTTGTCAGCTGCTCTATCTAACTCTCCTGTCACAAATGAATTATCCGAGCAGCCGTAGGATGCATGTGTGTCTGTTTTAACTATCGACTCTGTTTGTAAAGAAACTTCATTGACACTCCCTTCTCTTCTTCTATTTGGTTTGATTTGCAGCTGTGACATTTGTTTTTGGAGGGATCTCGGATGAATTCCTTTGAGATTTTGCGGGCTAGTGGTTTTCTGCTCATGCAGAAAACTTGTTTCCATTAAAACCTTTGAATTTTGAGTTTCAAACTCTTCAACTTCACCAGAGCTAACCGTCATGTCAATATCAATGCTCTCCTGTGGCTCATCAGTTTGATTGTCTTGGATTTCTTCAATTTGTGTTTGCGTTTCGATGTTACATGTACTTAGAGGATATCCTCCACTGAAGGATTTACTCAACGGGTAAGTTTGGCTTTGGCTAACTGTGTAAGAAGATTGTGTATGCGTATAATTTCTAGGTAAGTACATCCGTTCGTCAAAAGAGGTAGATCTTTGTGCCTGAGAACCTCCCTGAGCAGTTTTCAGTAAATCTAGATGCATAAACTTTCCCAGGTTGTATTTCTTGTCAGATTTCAAATAACTTCGTCTGTTGCCTGTGGCGGTGTTGGCATTGGCACCAGCTGTAGGCAACCCAATCGGAGCATTAACAGCCGAAAAATTATATTCTAGACTTTTCTCATCCCCAGACTGATTTGATGTGGTGGCTGAAGCTGTTCCTAAAGATTGTGAAAAGAAAACTGACGGGTGGGGATCATTCTTTTTGCAGTTGGTTAAGTAATAATCATGCGTTGACGTGGATTTCATTGCGATCAGATTTAAATCCGAATGTTCACCCGTAAGACCCGCAGAGGTCAACCAATGCAAATCCTCGTCCTTCATTCTCATGGGAGCAACTGTAAAGCGCTCTTCTAAAAGCGACACAAAAGATGAGTTCCCCGGAAGGGTATTTGAGGTGAAAACGGCATTATGACTACTTCCAGGTGCTACTGTCGTCGTTCTTATAAAATTCTGTTGCTCGTTCCCATTTACTGAACTTGAGTACATGATTGAATTTTGGATTGTCGTTGGAGATAGGGAGGGGTTGCTAGTGAGCATAGGTGAATTTGGGAGAGAATTTCCAAGGGCTAAAGCAGTAGTCACAAAATCCGGCTTTTCAACCTCTCGACGACAAGCGTAATCCAAGGCTTGGTTGTAAGAAGCATCAGTTCTCACCATTGCTGAAGAACATTCTTCCCGAGAAGAGTCACATTGATTTTGACTACTCTCATTTGCAAGCGTTGAACTAGGATTTAATTTTTTCTTCCTATATTGCCCACGTGACTCCTCTTTCAAATTTGTGGAACCAATTTTACTTCTGGATGGAGAATACTGATTGTTATCGGATGCAGAGGCACTATCTGTAGCATTTGTAGAACTAACGCCCCCCGTGGCACTTTCTGACGGTGAATGTAATTTCATTTGCAAGGAAGGGATCAAACGCTCTTCGGCACTGCTCGTCGTGTTTGTCAGTGTCACCGAAGAATCTTCAAAATTTTGGCAAACAGGTTTCGTGCGAACTAATTTAAAATTCCCCTTTTCTCCGGAGAAATCTGAAGAACATCCCGAATTCTCTCTAACGCCTGATAAAGCCGGTTGTAAGTAACTATCAGAATTAGGGGTTTTCGAACATAGTATTGAACAATATATTTTCCCTCGACGGGGAAGAAACGGACGTCCTAATAGAGAGACACTACATCTTGAGCAACAGAAACATTTCTCGGTAGCGTGCCAATGCTGTCCTTCGTGGGTCATTTGTCCTATTTTTATTTTATGCATAAAAATCATTAGTTTCTTGGAAAAATTGGAAATTATTTGTCACGGAATGGGTTCATCAGAGCGACTAACCTTGATCTACGCCAATGACATCTCCACAAGAGTCACAAAATTCAGCGAAAATCGTGTCAAAGCAATGAAGACAATATGGTTTAGTATTTTTCATAATGTATCGCTGTCCACCGAGCATTTTACTGCACTCGACACAGGAAAAGTGTCGCATGTGCCATGCTCGGTTTTCTGCTTCGGTACACTCGTCTGCAAGGATGATCTAAAAAATTGTTGAGAAAACATCATAAAGATTCTCATTGATTTTACTTAGTGTGACATGCATTTAGCCTAATGTTTTATTGCGGTACGACTAAGGTACTTGCTCATGGATTTATACAGATTGGCAAATCTCTCTGTCTCTCTTCACCGTTTTACATTAATGCTACACTAACCTCGTCACAAGCAGAACATCGTGGTTTAAGCGTTTCTGCATGATGCCTGCCGCAGTACAATTTCTCATTGGAACAGAAATAGATCAGGTCAACCAAAAGTTCACGACAGACACAGCAGACGAAACATGCCGGGTGAAATAGCTCTTGACGTTGCAGACGAGCTGCGGACACTAATAAGTCTCCAACATAGAACGGATCTGAACACTGTAAGGAGCAAAGCAAACAAACAAATGTCCGTCATTAGCATCTTCAGGAGTCTTTTCCTTCCAAGAATTCATTTACATAGAAAATTTATTTATACACACATGTGTCTCTGTCTCTTATGAGAAGGGAAAATCAGTAAATGTCTACATTAGCTTTCGCTCCACAGCCTATCACACGTTTCTAGCATTACTAGGTGTGTTTAGTGTCGTAAAAGTTTTTTATCTTATCTTTTCTCGACTATGTATGTTACAGATTTCTTATTTACTGACCTCATGACAAGTTCCTCCTCGTACGGCTTGTTTGACTGACCCCCTCCCTAGAGCGTCTTGTTTTCTCTGGTTGCTAAAAATGATCAACTCTTTTTTCTCGTCGTCAGACAAACCGTGACAATATCGTACTTCATTATCATGTGGGGGCAGTTGATTCAACAGTTGCTTGATCCGGTATTTCTCGCCTACTGAATTTACATAAGGGATTTTGTCTTCTGGAATTGCAGAGAAGTATAAATGCACCTAAAATGAGAAAGGAAAATCGATTTTCAGTTTCATTTTCTTTAGCATTGCGGGAAATTTGAAATAAAAATAAGATTTTCTTTGGGCATAGGTACCTGTTCTGGCTTGAGACCTGAAGGGACCCATGTATATTCTTCGAAGGCACAACCAGAATCATCGTCTGATTGTTGTTGAGGTGTATTGGTAGCCATGAACGGCACTGTTAAATGGACACGACTATGGGAAATTGAACTAAAACTACAAGTCGGTTCTACGAAACCGTTTGAAATCGGGTGACTTGAATTTCCGTCGTGCCCCTTACTCTGTGCGTTTTTTCGCATGCTTCTTCGGGGGAAAAGCACTCGTTTTTTAGCCACTGTTGATTTTAAAGAGGGAGAAGAAGATTCTTTACTACAGTCGTCGTCCGGAATGTCGTGCTCTTTTGCTTTAGACAAGTCCGTTGGATCTGTTCGGAACTTTCTTCTGCAACAGAACAATAGAAAGATGGAAAATTGATTAGTTACTTGAGTTTTTTTGTTTTTGCTATAGGTGTTAGTACTTTTCAGAGATGTTAGTAGTTTTCTTTTGTTTAGACTTGGCCCACAGAAAATGTGCACACGTGCATGCAGAATTTGGGGATATTTATAGACGATGGTTTTCTTTCACACCAAGATAAACAATAATATTATTGAAGAGGCGTAGTGCAGTGCTGATGAATGAGAAAGATAGAGATTATGATGAAGAAGTTCTAAGATTTGAAATTCTACTCTACCGTGGGTAATTATTCGACCAACCTCAAAGCAAAGAGTTTTATATTAGAATTCATAGAATGTTGTTGTCGCTCTTTAATGGTCTTGAGACATTTGGCTGGAGATTCTTGATATTTGTCAACACTAGGGATAGTACTACTAGAGGAATTGAATAAATGAGTTCTACTCAGGGGTTTGTTAATTTTTCTAATATTTCTAATATGGTTAGGATTGTGGTTTACAGCAGCTCCGTAAATCCAACACACTTTCCACCAGTGCTTATTAGTGATTAGTAGTTGATTGTGATTTTGTACAGAGGTTTCCAAAGAGTTTTGTCTTGCAGATTCTTCTGTCATTTTACACTTCCTTGACTTGGGAAGATATTAATTTCCAGGTACTTGACTACTAGGAAAACATATTGCTCAAACTCACTCACTCACTCACAAATAATAAAATTTAATAGTAACTCTAATACAATAAAACTTTTATCTGACTGAACTTCACCTCCAATTTTCTCTTCCTTCACTCACCTCACTGTCAATTCATAGTAATAAATAATATGGGAAAAGGTTAGAAAAATGAATTGGAAAGCTAAGTGCCAAGCTGGCCGAAGCCGAAGCTAATGAAGATAATTTTTTCCGACACATCATAATAACACTCGTAAAGTGACACACTTTGTGGTATAAAAACATAATATAGTTAAGGCTTTCGTTTTATTTGTCTGTGAGTGTAATTGCAGGACGGCGAGTGTTGTGTTTGATATTCCGTGTGACACATTACAATGCAAAACAGGAATGAAATCAGATCACTTGTGATCATATCAGTATCAGTATCACACCATCCTCACTCTTACCACGCAAATCTACTTGGGATTAGCATATCGTACTTTTAACTAGTTCCACCTTAACAATAAGTCCCATTCAAGATTTACATTGTCCTCTCCTCTGATCTTTATTTCTATTGATCTTCTTAGATCGGAGAGCTGTGAAAGAATTCTTGAGCGTTACCTTACTGTTTGATTGTCTTAAAGGAATCAGATCAGTTTTTTTATAAATGTGAGACTGTGGCGTGGTGTATAACTATATGCGTAGAATGTTTTTCTAAAAATTATACGAACACCTCAGTCACTCGACTATATCGTGTCCTTTAGTCTTGTGTCGAATTCTTTTGTGTACTTTTTAATTCAGTTAGTTTCCCTATTATTATTCGATATCAATTGCTAAGGAGAGGGGGTGGCCTCGGGTGTGGTCATCCACTCTACGCTATCCAAGAATGCCTACCTACCTTCACTTAAAGGTTACTAGTTACTGTTTCTTCTTGAGAAAAAGGGTAAGACGGATAATGAAAGCTAGAAGGGGGTGCATTTCTGAGCTATCTCTCTCTTTCTGTGTTACGTTATGTTAGGTTTTAATGTGGGTAATCTCATTATATTGCATACTGTGCTAGCTACAGGTATCTTTCTATGTTCTTCCACGTCCAACCAACTACCTACCTATCTCTCTGTAGTCTGTGACTCTGTGAGTGTTAAAGAAACACAGAGAACAGGTTAGAGACGGAGATAGAGATGAAGCCAAGCCACAGTAATAGCAGGTTTCTATGTCTTGGATGTCTCCTCACCTCTAGCCACTAAAGACAGGTGCTACAGTAGAAGAGTCTCACTGAACTGCTGAACAAGCGTTCCTAGTTTCTTTTCCAACTTGGTAGGGTGTATGTTCACAGAGTTTTACAATCTTACAATAATACTACCTGCACCTACTACCCACAATCATATTCTATGTACCTGTGAGTTTTCAACTTGTCTCTATGTACTTAGCATGTGGAATATCGTATCATATACCTACTCATACACACAGTGTACCATATTTTAACAATTACCTCCCTTCCTTCTATATAACTCACAGATCTACAATTTAATTGAAATTAGGTCATATATTCCAAAATATACGATCCATTTAAACAGGATGTTCTCAAAATAAAATTATTAAAATTCTACGCCCGATTTAAATTATTCCGGAACGAAGAAAAATATTTATCTATTGTTGTCTATAGATCAGATTTTTTGTCATTTCTTTCCTTAGATTTTGGATTTTCTTAGTACAATCCAATATTATTTGAAACTACCGTATATATATTTAATTTATATATAAAATTGCTCCAAAAAAGTACAACTTAATTTACCCAGGATTTTAATGGGTGTTTACATTTTAAAAAATCCAAATAATTTTCGGGGATTTAAGAGATAAATTGATTATTGAGATAATGTTGATAAATTTTAGTAGTAATAACTTTGTGTGAAGGGGAGTTATTGGAGAAACTACGATACTGTGTATTCTGAATTCTCATGTTGAGAAAAGCGTTTCTTTCTGTTGTGTTGTGGTGTAGTAAGTTGGAAGTTGAGTATTTCTCAAGGTGGGCTCTGCCTACCCTCCTGGCTTCAGTTCTCAGCAGAGTTGAAGCATTAAACGCAGTATCTGCAGTTGAAGGAATATGTAGGGATTCAAGTTACATACATTTATTAATATGAAGTTTGAAGGTAGGGAAGATTCTCGTATAGACAACAACTAACTACTAAGTATATCAGTGAATAATTGAAGAACAGGTATGAAATAAGTAGGCACATAGCTATAGGCAAAGCTAGGGAAGTTGATTTGATGCATAGCTCATTTTATAGTTGTTAAAAGGGAGAATGTTTTTCTATCGAAGGCTGGGAAAGAGGGGTAGTAAATACATAGCCGTAAAGTGAAGGATATGTATGGAATTTATTTATCTAATGCTAAAGTAAGATTCTCAGAGATTTATATTGTATAAGATGATTCAACAGGTAAACATTTTGAATGTTTTAGTTTTAGAGGCAGAATAATGAAAAAGAATCAAGTGGGTTGCTTTTGCTCCCTCACTCTCTACATCTCTAAAGTCTAAAAGATCCTTTTGCTTTGGTTTTATGTCCAAGTTTTAAAGTTGGTAGCTGGAGGTGTTATGTTGTTTGTGGTTTCGTTGGATTTCCTTTCCTTTGGCTTCTTCTCTGAATCTCCTGCATTGGCTGCACATTCAAATTCTTGTTTCTCGAAATACAAGAACAGAGTCTTATCGTCGACTATCGTAAACGTTGCAATGCAATGAGAAGAGAATATTGCAGTCAGGAGATGAAATGCAGTGGAAGGGAAGCGAATTCATGTCTGTGTGTGTAGTTAAGTTGTATGTACATCTCTTGGGATTGTATATGTCATCTCTTACATTTGTATCTGTTTGAGATGTACTAGTTGTACTTGTACTTGTGTATGTAATAGAAATTGAAGAAAGAAAAGGCTCTATAAGAAGGCGTCTGTAGGGAAAATGTTAATGTACAAATATCTACATATGTACGCGTTTTTGTTGTCTCCTGTCTCTGTCTATATGACTGTTGTAATGTTGTTATAATGGTAGTTTAGCTAAGGACGGCTTGATTTTAACTCAAAAAGATTTTCATCTTATGATAGTTCAACAGGTGGTGTAATACAACGGTTTTTATGATGCTTAGTTGCCTCAAAGGGATGATAAACCGACTTGGCTGGTTGTTTACGATCCCTTCAACATACAAGTGCAAGAAATATAATAATTTCAAGGGAGATTTACTCGTTGAAGTTGTACAGCCTGCAACACTCTAGACGCTTTTACGAGTCAGCAGTCAGAGGAAAAGGAAGGAAATAATTCCTCCAGGCTACACAGACTTAAATAGGACAATTAAGTTCTTAATGTGAGTCTCTCTCTATCTCTCTCTCTCTCTTTATGTGTATGCTTAGGCATTTATACAATTCGACCACTTTAGTTTCACCCTATAAGAATATAGATTGTGTTTTGAGATAGACTAACAGTATTTATTAACATTATTAAGAGGTTGATATTTTAGGCAGATAGAAATGAATATTTTTACATGGTTAGACTAACAATAAGCACGTTTTAATCTTTTTCAATTATGATTTTGTTTTAAAGACTATGGTTTTATAATGAGACTGTCAGTTGCTCATGTTCATGATTTCTATAAGGATTTTCCAACAGTAGATGGCTATTTTATGTGTGCAAGCTTTGGACATTATACAAGAGATAAAAATCAAGAGTGCTAATGTACGCTAAAGTAATGGAAACATTAAATTCGATTTGGAGTTCATTACCACTACCTACCTATTAAGTTATATTATGAGACTGGAATCTCAACGAGTTAAAAAACTTGGGCTTCACTTCCACATAACACTTACATATGCATATGAATGTGTGTATGTAGATAATGTATGTATGTATACATGGTGTAAATGTGTGTGCATGGATATCGACATGGATATTATGACTCTGTCTGTATGTCTTTGGCAGAAGAGTGCAACATTGCTACAATGCATAAAATATTATGAGATATACATACCGAAACTAATCGTAACCCTTTTGTAGCTTCTTCTTCTTCGACTTCGACTTCGTCTTCGTCCTCCTCTCTAGCGTTATCTTCAACAAGATCAGAATGCTCAATCAAACAGCATTTTCATTTTACTTGTATTAATTGCTAGTTTAATGCAGTGTAGTTATAGTCTCTCCGAAGTAGTTATATTTTATAATAGGGCTAGATGCTAATGCATCGTGGTTGGTTGGTGGTGGTAGTTTGTTTGGTGAGTGATTATTCTGTGGAATGGTAAGGTATGTCTTAACAATTAGATAGCATCGAGATGATTTGCTAAAGTTCCATGCCCGATCCCTTTCAACTTTCTCATTGTTTGCCTCCAATGCTGTAGCACAGGGATTTTAGCTAGTTAAATCAACTGAAGACTCTACTAAACATCATGAAATATCTTCTGCTGATTTCAGACCAATGAAATAAATCAGTTGCTTCTCTTATTGCATTATTAGGCAATGCGGGTTGTTTTTATATGCACAGATGCAGAAGAACGAACGAAGAAAGGGAAAACTTTCTTATAGATTATTGAAATTCTTCATATATAAGTATCTCTAGAAAACTACTTACATTTGGGCTTCATTTAAAAATACAAATTTCCGGATTCCTTCTTCTTCCTTTCTTTAAGTTTATGTATGACTAGGAATGCTGCGTGGATGTTGCATTTAATACTTGAGTTTTGTTTTAGTAAAGATGTATGTGGTAAGTATATAAGTGGTAGTTCATAGTTCTGGTTTCTGTTCCCTAGTTGCTATTTTCTCGTCTTTCGTAATCGTAGTGTAAGTAATGCACTAAAAGATACAGAGAGGTACTTCATCTTCCCAACTTGGATGAATATCACGATTTATTTTCATGGTTTTAAATTAACAGTCCTTCTCTGTGTATCGGCACAAAGGGAATATGCAAATATCCGTGGGAAAATCAGAATTATCCAACTCTGGTTTTTGTTTTATTCTTGTTTTCTCTACATAGCTATTTATGTACATTGTACGTATAGATGTGAGTGTGCATTATTTTTCAGGAGAGGACACATATATAATGTACTTTTTTTGTCGGAGAAGAATCAGGACGTAACATAACAGTAATACTTTTAAGAACTTATCTCGCACAAATATTATTCATAAATTAGACACTTGTGTTTCACTGAGGTGTACTTTGAGGTAATGTATATAATACTGAAAATTAATGTAAAGTTTTCTTAGGATCCATGTAGCATAGTAGTAGTATTGACTTTATTTTTTTAGAGATAAACTGCGTAACAGAAGTGTAATGTGTAATGGGTGAGTTGGTTTGGCTAGCTCTTCTCTTCTCTCAGTGAGTATGTATGACTAGTAAGTAGTGATGTGATGTTATCTAGGTAGTTCATAGAAGTGTACTAGTAGTGACTACTAAAATAGAGATCATTTGCAGCCAAGTTGATTTCTCGGATTCTGTATGTATGTTCTATTTTGGGAACTGCAGCCCCATTGTCATATCATATGTTGGAAGAAGGCGAGTTGAGAGTTGATGCGAACAAGAAAAGGAAATGAAAGAGATGCTACTTAAAGGCTGTCTTTCTTATTTCTTCGTTTTCCTCCTTCCCTTCTTCCTTCGTCTTGTCGTGAATGTTATTCTACAATTTCTACAGTAGTAGGAGTTTACAGACAGAAACAGGCTTATTTGTTTATAACAAATGTGCCATATGCTTTTCCTTTGCTTTAACTTCAATTCAAAAGCTCACAGCGTTTAATCCTCCATTTCACGCTTCTGACTTATGACTCCCCCCAACTCAATCTCTCGAAGTGCAGATCTATCGCTTTTCAGGTGTTAGATTTTGTAACAACGGTCGTGGCAGGGCAAAGCCGTTAGGAATCCTCTCAACCTCTCAAGTTTCTGTCTCTAAACGATCTCATTTTAATTTAAAGTCTCCTATAGCATCACAAATCATGCACTCTTTACTTTTCAGTTCAACATTCGAGCTCTTCACAAATTACATTGATGGCTTCAGTTTCAGCACACATAACGTGGCATTTAACTGTGTGGTACTTTGATTCAATGTCCTATTCAATTCAAAATCCTCAACTCCAACGCTTTAAAGGTTTCAATGATTAAAATTGTCTTTTTATTTACATATATACAGTTATGTAGCGACTACAGACAAATAATCTCAAATGATTACTCCTATATATTTTTGCATAAAATATCTCATTTGTATTCTGTGTGGCTAAGCTACAGCTACGCGCTACACTATAAAAATCAGACAATTTATATGCATTATGCAATTTATGTCTTGTTTTAATTAAGTATAAAATTCGGATAGGTAAGGTACGTGTGGCATAAGTACGTCG